>JALJVW010000099.1:0-11163 GCA_024865655.1 Emberiza elegans
GAATTGCCCAGGGCAGTGGTGCAAGGTGACGGAGAGAGAGGGGAAGAGAATACCAAATCTCGCGAGTGAAGTTTATTTGGGAGGTCCGCGAAGGGTTACAGCGTTTCTTCTTCTCTGAGGAAAGGGGGTACAGAGGGCTATTTTTATAGCCTTGGCATGGATCCAAAACCAGCCAATACGCGAGGAACAATAAAGGGCTGATGCTTGATGCTTAGCTAAAGGGTTGTAATTATAACAACATCTGGGTGATTAAAGGGATGTGATCCTGACACGAGTCGGGTCAGACCACTGCAGACCCAAGAGGAGGAATGATGGTGGAGCATTCAGACTCCAAGGAGCCTGGGATCTGAGCCAGGTGGACCACAGCTGGATGAGTTATAGCCAGGCAGACCTGAGAGCCTGGAAAGAAATGTAGGTAGACCTGAGAGCCTAGAAGTCTGGACACGTATGAAACACCACCCCATGCCCGCCCAGCAGCCGCCACCGGGCCAGCACGGCCAGAGCCGGGCGGAGGTTTAATACGGGCGGACGGCCGCCGGCACGGGACAGCCCTGCCTGCTGGGGGCGGCCGGGGGCAGCTGCCCGCCCGGCAGGGGAGAGGAGTATGGAGAGAGGGACGCCGGCGCGAATCTCGAGGAAGGGTGCCCGACGGCAGAGAACGGAACAGAAAGAGAAAGAAAAGAGAAAGAAAGAGAAAGAGAAAGAAAGAGAGAAAGAGAGATCATTGTGGTCTATCTGCGTTTGCTGCTGATGTCATGCTGCCGCCGCGCTGCTACTACTTTCTGCTGCTGCAGCTCACAACTAAACTACCAGGCCATTCGTCCCGTGTCCGTTCCAGCTCACCCCACAGGCCCCGCGTTGAAGACCCAGCGGGACAGCCCTTCGTCTGTCAAACACGGGAACTGCAGCGCGGGCCCAGATGCGACCCTGACTCCTGTACACAGGCACAGCAATCCCCTCGCTGTGCATTGTCCTTGCTGAGGCAGAAACACTGTCGAATACGGTCCTTCTGGTGAGGATTCCTGCCTGACCCAGCACTGCGCCCATCTCAATGTTGCCTTCCGAAAAGTAAAACCAGGGAAGGAGAAAACAATGTGGCTCATGGTGACTGAAGTGTCCACGGAAACTCACTAAGTCACTGATCTTAGAGGTGAGGTGCATTTGGAATGAATGGGATGGAGAAGTAGTGCAAGATGGAAAAGGGGAGCATAGAAATAAATAGAGGAAAAACATCTTGGATTGTTTCTTTCATTTTCATTTCCACTTCTGGAAAGGCTGTTTCTGTTTTCCAGGAATCTTCTCCTGTCTGCTCTTTCCAGGAACCTCTTGAGAACAAGATTGAGCTGCTGTCTTTGCCCCCAGCTGCAACTTCTCTTGACACTGCACAGTGTGTGCAGCTTCTGTCAGCAATGTAGGACAATGTTTGGAGAACTTTATATGTCCTTTCTTTTCCTGGGGGCTGGGGAGTCGTCACGGCTGGTGAAGTTTTCATTGGGACTGTTTGTGCTGGCTTAGGGCAAATTTTGGAGCAAAACCTCAAAAGGGGTCCGTCTAGAAAGCGAGTTCAAGCAGCCCCTCCCCTACTAGTTCAGGAGAAGACGTCCCTCGAGAAAAGTGAAAAAAAAACAGTTTATTTTAACAAGTAAAGTATTCACAAGCAGGAAAAATGAATAATATTAAATAAAACCTCTGACAGTGCTGAAGAGATGGCAAATTCAGAAAGTCCTTTTTGTGGGTTGTAGTTGGCTCCCTCGGTCTCTTCTAAGTCCCTCTGCCGCTGGAATGCAGCGTCCCAGAGCTCGGTGGGCCACAGTTGTGAGCTGCTGGTGTTTTTTTGGTTTTCAGTCCAGAGCAGGTTTAAACAGTTCCTGAAAAAGCAAAGTCCCATCTGAGGAACTTCTCTGCCCTAAGCTAGCTAAAACAAATTGCAGGACCTGGGCTGTGAAGGCATCAGAAATTTCAAATTTGAGCTAAGTAGTCCCAGCAAACACCAGAATCTGGATGGTGCTGTGCAGAGAGCTGTAGTAGATGTTGGCTAGCTGGAGGAGGGCACAGACGCTGTACCATTAACAAAACTGAGGAAGGACACAGGCCAGCCACAGCAGGAGTGTCCAATGACAAAACTGATTATAACCTTGCAGCAACATGTGTTGAAAAGTACTTTAATTCTTGTGATTTTGAATTCATTTTAACTTATTCACAGCCGGAAAAGGTTCCCACTGGAATAAAAGTACCTAATAATTATTGATGGACTCCTTATGGAGCGTTATTACTGGGAAGATCTTCAGGGACTATGATGGGGTTATTTGTTTTGCCTGGAGTAATAGATGCTGATTTTACAGGGGAGATTTGTGTTGGTTTATACTCCCTTTCCACCAATACGAATTGAGAAGGGACAGAGAATAGCTCAATTAATCCCACTGGAACAGCTGACTAAAACAATACCCCCTCAGCAACCACACTTAAGAGGAGAGCAAGGATTTGGTTCTACCGGTGGACTTACTTTGTTAACAATGAACCTGAATGAGAGACCGAAACACACTGTAATAGTGCAATACCTAGGGGAGAGGCAAACCTTGCAAGGTTTATTGGATACTGGGGCGGACTCCAGCATTATCAGCCCAGACTTCTGGCCCCACAATTGGCCACTACAGCCTACCACAACGGCAGTTACTGGGGTAGGTGGACTGACGCTTGCCAGGAAATCACCTACGTTATCTGTGACTATAGATGGAAAAACTTTATGGAATGTTTTCTCTGTTGTACCTTTGCCTCCTACTGTGCAGTACCTTATTGGTAGGGATATTCTGGCTCAGATGGGAATAGTATTGACAAACAAGCACCCTTTGGGCTAATGGTCATTGCGTGGACTTTCCCAATCCCACTAGACTGGACCACGGATGCTCCAGTGTGGGTTAAGCAATGGCCACTGAAAAGGGAAAGTCTAGAACAAGCTCATATCCTGGTGCATGAACAATATAAACAGGGTCATTTACAATTATCAACAAGCCCGTGGAATACTCCTGTCTTCGTTATTAAAAAGAAATCGGGGAAGTACCGCTTGCTACAGGATTTAAGGGCAGTGAATGCACAAATGCAGCCCATGGGGGCTTTGCAACCAGGTTTACCTAACCCGCTATGTTGCCAAAGGACTGCCGCTTTTGATTATGGATCTTAAGGACTGCTTTTTCACTATTGCGTTACATCCCAGAGACTCTCAGAGATTTACATTTACCTTACCAGCCATAAACAGGGAGGAGCCAGACAAGAGATATGAATGGGGGACTCTTCCTCAGGGATGTCGTAACAGCCCCACTTTGTGTCAGCTGTATGTAGACAATGCCTTACAGCCGCTCAGAAAAATCTGGCCTGAAACCATGATATATCACTATATGGATGATATTTTATTTGCACAGCTGCAACCTTTTACAGGCCAGCAGATTCAAGAAATACATAATGCTTTGAAATTACACGGATTGACTGTAGCTCCTGAAAAAATTCAACTAGCCGCACCCTGGAAATATCTGGGATGGACACTTACTAATCAAATTGTTACTCCCCAGAAATTGCAATTGAATACTAAAATACAAACATTGCATGATGCTCAAAAGTTACTTGGAGATTTGCAATGGCTGCATCCTATTGTAGTTATCCCAAATGAGTTATTAGATGAACTCTGACCTTTATTAAAAGGAACTGATCCAACACAGCCTGTCCATATAACTTCTGAACAGATTAAGACACTTCAACAGACATTGGACTGTGTGACACAGGGCAGTGTTCAGAGATGTGATCTTAACCTCCCCATACAGTTGACAGTTTGGTCTGGAGAAAACTATTTGCTGGGGCACTTACTCAGCGAAACAGAAAAATGGGGGAGATATGGGCCCTGGAATTGATATCTCCTCCACTTCAACAGCATAAAACTCTTCTTCAAAAAATCAAAATTTTGGCTGAGTTGCTTAAGAAGGGTCGTGAATGGGTGTTACAGGTTACAGGAAAGGAACCTGATCAGATATGGATACCAATGAAAAAAGGTACACTGACTTGGTACCTGGAAAACAGTATGGAATTAGAAGAAGCACTGCTGGGAGCTGGAAGCGTGGTTGCTACTGATAATATCCCCAATATACCACTGAATTGGATAGGACAGTGGGGTTGGATTCAATGCCCAAAAAAATCACAGACACTCCTGTCGGATGCTACAACATCGGATGCAGGAACGCTCCCTACACGGATGCAGGGAAAAAATCCAGAACTGCTGCGGTGACCTGGCAGGAAGAGGGACAATGGCATTACCAGATTCTCTAGGCTTCTGAGTTGGATACTTTACAAACCATGGAATTATTGGCTGTTGTATGGACCTCCATATAGAATTTCAGATATCAATGGAAGAGGCACGGGCAATAGTTAAAGCCTGTCCTATATGTAGTCACTATAATGGGGGTTGTGGGTTCAGTTTGGGAGTCAATCCAAGAGGACTGAAAACAAATGAGACCTGGCAAATGGATGTAACACATGTTGCTGAATTTGGGAGGATGAAGTATGTGCATGTTACTATTGACACTTACAGTCATTTTATATGGGCTACAGTACAGACTGGTGAGAGAGCAAGGCAGGTGGAAAGGCATCTCAGTAGCTGCTTTGCAGTGATGGGAGTGCCACAGTGCATCAAAACTGATAATGGGTCTGCCTATTGCAGCAGGAGAATAAAGGAGTTCATGCAAATGTGGGGAATAGAGCACATGACAGGCATCCCTAATTCCCCAACAGGGCAAGCAATTGTGGAGAGAGCCAATGGTACCTTGAAAAGATATCTGGGTAAATACTTAGATATTAGAGAGCCACAAGAAAGATTGTTAAAGTGTTTGTCTTAAATAATTTGTGTGTTTTTGGGGAAAGCAAGGTTCCTCCTGTAATTTGCCACTATTTACGGGAAAAAGATAATGAGAAAGAAAGATGTGTGGGTCAACTATAGAGATCCTAAGACAGGGCAATGGCAAGGGCCTGCTAAAATGTTGTATTGGGGCCGCGGGTATCTTTGTGTTTCTACCCCTGCAGGATTTCTGTGGGTACCTGCTAAATGGACCCGAGCAGTTGTGTTGGATGGAACAACTCAATCGACTGAGCAGAGAAGATCATCGACAAGTGGAAATGAAGCAGTTGATCATCCGGGACTGTGCTTGGCCCGGAATCCCATCAATGCTAAGAGGGGGGCCATGTACAATTGGGCGGTTGTCTCTTCTTACACCCAATACATCCATGATATTAAACATAAGCCATCGTCATCATTGGAGTAAACAAATGATTCATGCATTTGCTGCAGACTGCAGAGATGATGCGAAATTCTGGTCCCCAGCAGCCATAATTGCAGCATCATTCTTGGCTCCAGGTGTATCAGCAGCAGGTGCTCATGCCACCTTAGACAAAATGGGATGTTGGCTTGCCAGGCAAGCCAATGCCACCTCTTTGGCAATTTCTGGACTTTTGCTAGATGTTGATTATATTCGTCATGCCACGCTTCAAAATAGGGCTGCAATTGATTTTCTGTTGCTTGCACAAGGCCATGGCTGTGAGGAGTTTGAGGGCATGTGCTGCATGAACCTTTCTGACCATGCACAGTCTGTACATGCTCAGCTCTCTGAATTGCGACAGCTAACTGGGAAATTGCAAATAGAATCGGGCCTTGGTATTGATGGATGGCTCAAATCTTTAGGCCTGGGATCATGGATATGCTCTATTGTTAAGGTTGCCATTGTAATAGGCATTGTAGCCTTGTTAATAATATTCATTTTGCCATGTTTTTGCATATGCATACAGAATATGGTGCAAAGGATGGTGTCTGCTGCGTTTAATCAGACCATGCTTGTTCAACAGAAAAACGGGGGAAATGTAGAGAGCTTTGTAGACATTTGGCTAGCTGAGAGAGGGCACGTAGACACAGTACCACTAACAAACTGAAAAAGACACAGGCCTAAGAATCAGCAGTCAGTGTCCAATGACAAAACTAGGCCATAATAACCTTGCTGCAACATGAGGATGGGGGAGAGTAAGGCCTTGCCAGAATAGGGAGAATAGTTTCAATAGTTGCAATGAAAAACCCAAAAGAATGTGGAAGTAGGTGTAGCTGGATGATAAGTAAATTAACCAATCCTGAGCTCAGCTTTGCAATATGTATGAACTTCATTAAATCTAATATAAATGTATGTGACTACCGATCAATAAATGGAGATCTGCTGATCATCCATATTGGAGTGTTGCTTTTCTCCCGCCGATCCTACAGACCTTCAGTGTCAGGACTCAAGGAAACAGCAAGAAGCTGAGTTGGGGGAGCTTTAGGCGGGATATCAGGAAAACATTCTGCCCCAGAGGGTGCTCGAGCACTGCAACAGGCTCTCCAGGTCAGTGGCCACTGCAGGAGGCTTCAAGAAGTGTTTGGAAAATACTCTTGGGCACCTGGTGTGATTCTTGTGGTGTCCTGTGCAGGGCCAGGATCCTGGCAGGTCCCTGCTACCTCAGCATATTCTGACAATCTTCATTTCCCAGGGATTTTTTTTCCCTTCCTCTGAAAGACTGAACTTACCGAGAAAGTATTAACTTCAAATTCTGTCTGTCTAATTCAGTGTAGCCAGGCCAATCAGTCTGAAGGGTTTGAAATAGATGCTCCTTCAGACTGAAGGAATTATCCTTTGCATTCCACTTGGCTACCTACAGGCAGACATGTAGGAAAACAAATCTTTATTATGCTTGCTGCATGCAAATTACAGAAATATGATTGGTCTTGAACAGCTGTTTGTGAGCACCCAATTTGAAGTAAAAAATGTCTTTTTCTTCAGAGCTTGATTATTCATCTATTATCACATGAGTTTTAAGCCATATTCATGTTTCACCAATTGGAAACAACCAAGTACCTGCATTCATATCTAGCACGAGTTCCTTTTAAAGCAACATTGAGAGCTACAATGTGTAAGGACAGGGGGTCAGGCCCAGAGTCCTTCTTCATGTGGCAGGGCCAGGGTTCTGCCATGAGAAGGCCTTGCACATGCCTTGCTCAATTCCTTTGAAAAGAAATGAGGTTCATATCTTCCTCAAGACAAACACAAAGTCTACTCAAAAAGGTAAATTGAGATAGTAAAACCTCAGGACCACTGATATCAAAGGTGCAGGTTTAGACTTCATCACCTGACACCTGCTCAGAGTTCCACAGAAAAGCCCTGTGGGAAAGTCTCCATCTAATTGACTCCTGCAACACACTGAATAACTCATCTAACACACCACCAACATCTGTCACAACTTTGACTTTTCATTTCAACTTGAAATAATGATTAACATTTATCAGTTGGGTCTGTGTTGATGCCTGTCTGCCCACAGCTGCAAAAGAAATGTAAAAGTGACAAAGATACCCAGAATCAGGGATTCACTCCTTAGAAGCAGAACTCAGGTTGTGTTGGAAGGGAAGCAAGTGTGTGTGTACCAGATCTCAGCAAAGTCACACTACCCATTTGAGATTTATACAAAATAAAGCCCCACTTGCTCTGATGTCCACAAAAGCCTGAGCAAGGCATTTCAGGCTCCAGGGCTGCTCACACAGAATTTTGAGAATGGAAACCAGGCCCCTGAGGCAGTTCACACCTCCTACCGCACATTGACTCCAGGGAGTCTCCTCAAACATTGCAATGGAACAGGAGAAAATGTTTTCATCCTTTACCTTCTAAGGAGCTGATCTTTGAAAATGTATAATCAACTTGAAATCTAAATGAGCTACTTCAGTAGGGATGGCAGAACATGGCTCTCATTATATTGTGAATGTCTTCAGGGTGAAAAAGCCCTGCCACAGCCCTGAGCAAACCCAGCAACAAACTTCCCAGGTTCAGGGAATGGGTTCTTAAAAGTCACTGTGGGATCAAATGAAACTGTATCCATGTAGAATTTTCCTCCCTTGACTGGGTTCCAAGACACTGTTTTCCTAGCTAAAGAAGAAATGTTCCTACTTGATACATTAAACCTGGCACAATTCAGCAACACGCTAAGAAAACAGGGAATATTGAAAAAGGAAGGAAAAGAACCTGTGCATTTTTCAATGCATGTGCATCCTATTGTTGGCTGTAATAACCAAATAACCAGGGAATTCAGAGGAGCACTGGAGAAGTTACTGAATAAAAGAGTTCCAAGGAAGATGGAGATTTAATCCACATGACAGCAAAGAAACCCTCTGCTCAAAGTTTGGCTCCCATCTTTATCATGGAGGATGTGCATGGAACACCCCTGGAAGGCAATCCCCACCAATCCCAGAGAAGCCAAGTACCATTGAGCGGCCACCAACTCTGTTCAAATGAAATACTGGCCTCTGCAGTTCCTGAACTCCTCTGCTCTGGAACTTCTCCCAGGAAATTTTTAGTGCCATGACAAACCATTTCACACAATCAAGGAGCCCCTGTGAAGTTGTTCCATGAAGCAGTTAAACAGTGCATGGAAAAGAAAGAGAATGGAATAAGGCATGAGGAGCAACAACGTTACAAAGAGTTACTCATTGCCAGCCATTCTAGCAAAACAACAATGCCCCAGAAGTTTTGACATTTTCTTTCTTGTCACATGGACCTGCAGCTTGAGACCTCTGGATGAAGTTAATGGAAAAATTTAACAGGGAGCATTTCCTAACTTTTTGATTAGTATCTAATTTAAAGAGTAGAGGAACAAATGACAATTAGGAACCAAAGAATAGTGTGGTGGAAATAATGCTGGCACAAATCTCACCTGCTGAAGGATCTGTGCAAGGGTGCCCTTGTCCTTTTGCATGACTCCATCTCTCTGCAAGCGAGCAAGTAACTCTGGCTTCTTGTAAGTCCTCAGAGCAAGTAAATGAATCACCCTGTCCCTGAAGGGTCGCCGATAAACAGCACTGCAAGGATTCTGTTCCCCCTCTGCAGGCTTCCTGGGCTTTGTTCCCTTGTCCTCAGGGGCAGGGCATGAAGTGTCTGATTCAGCTGTTCTCACATCTGCTTGTTTTCCCAAACAGAAGGAAAACAGAAAAAGAAGTGAAAAATGGGAAGCTGGGACAAGGCAAAAGAGTTGATATAAAATGATGATGGAAATCTTGGGGACAGAGCTGATTTTGAATATCCTTGTGGATCCCTTTGAACTCACATATCCTCTGACTCAGTGAAAAAACCCAGTCCCCTAACTGGTCCTTTATGGAGCGTGTTGCAAAGGCACCCTCTACCCTACCAGCAACAAGACCTGTCTAACCTGAGTTTCTCTCTGCCAGCCCAAAGCAAAATTGCCACCAAGTTCCACAATGGACGCACTACTGCCAGTCCTCAGACCCCAGGTATTCAGTGTTAAATATTCCCTTAGGATCTGTGTAAACCACCACCAAGAATCACACAAATCATCACTCACTTCTGAAACAAAACATCCCCAGTGAGAAATTCAGAAGTTGAGTTTTGTCTCTCCAAAAGCCACCATGATGCTGCCTTAAAATGCTCTGCACAAAGCTAAGGCAGAGCAAGAGCTGCACTTGCAGGGGCAGGGATGTCCCTGCAGGCAGGTGAGTGCAGCCACAGGCAGGTGAGAGCCTTTTTTGCTCAGGGCAGCTGGCTGTGCCTGGCTCAGCTCACTGCTGCAGGCAGCACCACTGAGTGCCTGCAAGGGGAATGTGCACCTCGTGTCTGCCTGGAGCCAGGCTCCTTGGGGAAACAGCACTCAGAACACATTAATACAAATGGCACCACCTAAGCACATTGTGCTTTGAGGGGAATGTTTGACTCTGTGGGGAAGATGACATTAACATCTTCCTTTCAATTTCCTTGAGAAAAACCCAATGCAGAATTTGGCAAACTTATTAATGACCAAGACAAACAATTAAATCAAGCATGGTTTTCCATATTGACCTTATGAAATTTGCTCTGCAACTTCCTCAAGGTCATTTTCTTTCCATTTCCCAATTAAATTTAATGGGTAAATACATTGCCTAGGGGTTTCAAAACCAAAATCTTAACTACCAAGACTGTGAATTTAAGTGCATAAGGTGGTCCAAACCTTGACTTCCATGCCCCAAATTCCAGCCCATCAAGCAGTATGGGAATTGGGAAGGACTGGCAAAAACGTTCTTTCTCATGGAGAAAAACAAACCAGTGGCTAACAGAGGGAGAAAGGCAAAAATGGCCCAAAAATTCCACTAAAAAATGATTGGCTGGGGTTCTTTTTCCAAAAGGAAGGGCTCAAAATGGTTTGAAAAGGGAAAAGATCCTCTGGCAAAAAAGACAGACTTGAAAAAATACCCAAAATTTGGGAAAATATTAAAAATTGGGAAAAAAGATGGCTAAAAATGGGCACCCTGGGCTGGGCAAAAAGACAAGAAAGGGCAAAAAAGGCCGAAAAATAAAGACAGAGGACCAGGACAAAAATAATGAAATTAGGCCAAAAAGAAAGGAAAGGACAAAAAATATAAAACTGTGAGGCAAAATCCCAAAAGACAAAATACACCAAAATGGGCAAAAAGACAGGGTCCTTTTCCGTATGACAGGGGGAGCCACAAAGTTTCAGGGAAGAGATGAAAAAATGGCCCTCCAAAATGGGTCAAAAAGACAGAGGAGAAAGACAAAAATGGCTCAAAAAAAAATGGTCACTAAAGACAGGGAGAAAGGGTTGCATAGTGTCACAAAATTGCCCTGGATCCATAAAATGGGCCCTTGATGGTCATCATGGTGGGCAAAAAAAAAGACAGGAAAATTACAAACAATAGGAAAAAAAAAATACAATAAGACCATAATGTGTCTGCTGGCCTCTAAAATCAATGGGGTCCCCAAAATGGCCAAAATAATTAATAAGATGGGAAAAGTCAAATGGCCCAAAAATCCCAAGAGTTCCATGAGGGGAGAAAAATGGTCCCAAAATTCCGCAAAAATGGGTCCCAAATGTCAGGATAAAAACATCCCAAAAAGGAGCAAAAAAATAGCCAAAAAGGAAAAGATGGTCCAAAACGTGGGCAAAAAAAGACAGGAGAAATTACATGTGGGGAAAAATGGGCAATTGGCACAAAGGATGAGATCAAAAATAGCTCCCAAAATGGGCCAAAAGACAGGAGAAAGGGGCAAAATACAAAAAATATTAGCTAAAAGACAGGGAAAAAGGGCAAAAACATCTAAATGGGCCACAAAGACA
>JALJVW010000099.1:18713-79332 GCA_024865655.1 Emberiza elegans
AAGTTTAAGATTATCCATTATACTGCTAATTTAGAACAAGAAAATACTACAGTGAGTAGCTGTGTTAACCTCCTTATCAAATGTAAATAGTAAAGAACTAAAGTACACTTATTGTCATAAGAATCTGCATGAAGTAAAAGAATTTATTCTTCCTTTTAGGAAAGGGGGGGATGAGGCAAAGAGGAAATTTTCCAGAGTAGAAATTCATTTTGATTTCGGTGAAATGTACATTTTTGAGTTGAGTCTGTAGTTAGAAAACATACCTATTTAGCCTGACTGAAAAACCTAAGCTCAGAGAAACTGCTTCAATGAAGGACAGAGATAAGGAGGGGGGAGACAATAAGTGATAGAGAGAGAGACAGAGAGACTGTTATGAGAGCAGGTCAACCTGACTTAAGAATTCTTTCTGATAAAGAAGAAATAGGGCAAATGTCACGCAAAATTCATTAAAATGAATATGTATGAACCTATTGTGAAATTGTATGCATTTCACATGAGAAGGAGATAAAAAAGGACCTGAAGTTCCCAGAAGTACACATGTTATTTTGAAGGGAACGACTCCCACATGCGTCCAGCACTGTAATAAGCCTACCAGCTTTACAACTTTCACAAAAGTTGCAGAGTTTTGATTATCTCCGCAAAACACAGGGACAGCACAAAGCCTTTTCCATCTGCCTCCCTCCCCTGGCTGTATCTCTCTTTATCAGTACTGCAGTGTTTGCCTGTTGTTGCAGGCTCCTAGCCAGGTAATAATTAGCATTGACTCCATGACTGTAGATATATCATATATATCATATCATATATATCATATCATATCAATCATATCATATCATATCATATCATATCATATCATATCATATCATATCATATCATCATATCATCATATCATACTGTACTTACTAAGAAACTCACCCCCTTACAGACAGTCCGGTCCAGCTTTGACCTAATTGATAATCAATCCAAACACCATGCAGTGGCCAGGCAGAGCTGTCAGCAAAGGAAGGGCCCAGCCAGGTGGGGCAGCTGGGGGATGTTGACAGCCTGCAGGGACAGAGGCGCAGGGCAGGGACACCGTGGGACAGCCTGGGCTGCACAGGGTACAGGGAAAGGCAGCAGCTGCAAGGCCCTGCCAGAGCCAACTTGGGCAGCATTTTGGCCATGGCTGCTGGCCCTGGGGCCACAAGGGGACAAGTGACCCTTGCAGGCCTGGGGCCTCATTGCCTCCTTGTCCCTGCTCAGCAGCCTGGCAGGGGCCACCCCACGGTCCTGCCCTTGGCACTGCACATCCCCACATGCCAGTGCCCATCCTGGGAAGAGCCCTGAGCAATGAGGGAGGGACAGGAACTGCCTGGCCAGGGGCTGGGGCTCAGGCCTTGGCCCGTTGCTTTCCTGAAACACATCCAGGTGTGCTCAGCACCAGAGACACCTTTTCCTTGCTTGTCCCCACCTGTCATCACTGCCTCCAGTGTTCTGCTCTATCTGGAACCTGGGGACGCTTTCTCAGTTGTGTCCCTGAGAGGGATCTCTTCAAAGTACAAGAAACTTCAGTGTTTCAATAGAACAGAGTTCTTGAGGGTTCTGTGACGTCACTGAGGGGGTGGTGACATCACAGAGCTGGCTGTGACTGAGCAGTAAGTGAGGCCATAGAGCAGAGATTGCCATCATACAGTGTGGATCTGTGGCATCAGAGAGTGGGTTCTGACATCACCTCGTAGCTGTGTAACATCATAGAGCAGGCTGTGACATCACAGAACAGATTGTGATGTCACATGATGACTCTATGACATCAGTCTTCTGTGATGTTACAGCACTGCTGTATGACATCACAACGTGACATAGAGTTGGTCCTGTGACATGACAGGGTCAGTGTGACATCACAGGGGCAGTATGACATCACAGGGGCAATGTGACATCACGGGGGCTGTGTGAGGTCACTGGGGAGGTCACTCTGCCCCAGCCCCCCTCACAGTTCCCCCCAGTGCAGTCCAACTCTGCTTGTGCACAGCGGGGTCCCCTGTCCCGCCGGGTCCCCCCACCCCTGGCCCTGCAGCCTCCCCCCGAGGATGTTCCATGAGATCGACCCCAGAGCCTGACACGGGGACAGGGGGCCAGGGCCCTGGGGGGTGGCACAGGGGGACAGGGACCCCCCAGCAGTGTCCCCATGTCCCCCAGGGCCAGAGCCTGGACCAGGACTCCTTCACCCTGGTACCAACGAGGCCTTGAGAGCTCTGAAAAAATCCCCAACAAGGGAGCAGCAAAACCCAGATTGAATATTAAGGGACAGCACCACAAAGTTCCTTGGCAAGAGTCACTCTGCTCCTGACTGGACACTTCAGGCAAACCAAGGAAACAAAGCAACAACAAAACCAAACAGAATCCAGGCAATCAAACCAGAAATTAACCCAGAAACGTCCCTCTGTGTGTGTGTGACACAAGGACAGTGGGGGCAAGGATAAAAGGAATACAGCCTAAAAGCTTAACAGAGCTCAAACTTAACAGGACTTAACTTATACCTTAACCTTAACTGATACTTTCAACTTCACAATTTGACAAAAGAACAGAGCGTAACAACATTTAACCTAACTTAAACCTATGACTTTGCAATTTAACAGAGGAATAACACTTAAAAATATTTAACTTAGCTTATAACTTATATTAAAGGTCACAACTTAGCAACTAAGAACAACTCTTAGCAGCAACTAACTTCACTTAGACCTTGTGATTTAACCTTACCAACAGGCCTGACTGACTCAGCTCTCCAAGGCACTCAAACCCCTCAGAGAGCAGCATTTCTGCCACATTTCCCCAGCACAGTCACTCCTGTGTGCACACAGCCACACAGAGTCAGTGCAAGGCACCTGTGAACAATTCCCCTGAGGGCAGGGAATGCCCCCTGCTGATGCTTTGGCATCTCCCCAGTGGGCAAAGGGCTGAGCCTGGAGGAGTGGGGGGATCGGCCCAGGCTCTGTGGTTGTTCAGGATCCCTGAGCACAGCAAATGGGAGAGTTCCCGCCTGGGAGAGGCCCCACTGCGAGGGAGTGGCTGGCCCAGGAGAGCTCCAAGGGCTCCTTTTGGAGCGCTGTTTGCAGGGCCCCAAGAGAGGGGCTTCAGTCCCAGCAATGGCTCATCCTGGCCTCACTTGGCACCAGCAGCTTTCTTTGGCAGGGGAGAACAGGGATCTTGTGCCACTGAGGGAACAAAGTTCCCAGGGCTGCTGCTAAAGGAAACAGGATCTGGCTGGGCAGCAGCAGTGCCTGGAGCAGACAGTGTTTGTGATGAGCTGCAGAGGAGCTGAGCCCAGGGCTGTTGGCCAAGGCTGAGGCCCAAGGAGCATTTCTCAGCTGGCAGGGCGGCCTGAGAAGGGTGTGCATCAGAAACTCACAGGGAATGTCAGGGGCATGCGAGAACCCCCGAGCTTCAGGTCCATGTCACTTTTCAGAAGGTCTCCTTCACGTATCCTGGGAATCCAGAGCACCCTGTGCTGAAGGTGGGTCTGGGGGAAGTAGGGTTTTCCAGGAGTCGGAATTCTGGCATCACCTGCTGTCACGATCCGTCCTTACGAATGGGTTTCTTGTGGTTCGTGGATTGATCTCAGGGTGCAAAAAAACCAACACGGCACAGGGGGTTTTCAGTAATAATCAAAACAAATGCAGCTTTATTGAATGACCACAGCAAAATGCGATAGAGGGATTAAGGGAGAGAAAAGATAGAGAAAGAGAGAGAAAGAGAGAGGGGGAATATAGCTACCAAATGTAGAGACAAAGTTCTTTGGTCCAGTTCAGTCGAGGATCCGCCTATTACACTGGGGAGATCTCAGAGGTGCAGTCCATCTGAACCCCAATTATACTCTTTTTCGATGGGGGAAGGGGAATGGATTTTGCAACCGAATCAAAGGTAGTCTATTGTATGTTTGAGGAAAAGAATGGTATTTGGAAAGGGTACACACAGTCTATGTTCTCAGCAGTAGGCAAGAGCCATTGTCTTCTTGGTCCACTGCTCACACCTGCAACATCCATCTTGCTTTGGTTGGCTTGCCCCCTCCCCACACCCCCTGGGTTGGGGTTTCAGTCCCAGTCCCTGGAAGAAGGTGAGAGGGGGCCTTCTCACATGGGGGTTTCATGTCTTGGTCTCTGATGGAGAGGTTTCTTACATCTTTTCTGTCACGGTGGTTGCAAATGGGTGAGAGGGGTTTTCTGCAGAGGACCACCTAGAACTCAGGACAAGTCCAGCCAGGCCAAGAGGTGGGACAGCTTCCAAGGCTATTGTTGCAAAAAGGCAAGGTGCCTCCTTCTTCCTTTCATTGGGTTCAGTGTAGCATACAGCAAACACACCTGTGAAAACAGTAGCTTAGCAATGCTTTCAGGTCTCAGGGTCTTGTTGGCATGTGACTTTCTCCTCCAGAGCCAGAGATTTTAGACAGTGGGGTCTTCTTTTCAGTCGTCCTCCAATGACGATTGTGAGGCAAATGAGGAATATTTCAGATAGGCTCTCACACCTGCCCCCATCCCACACGATGTGAGCTTCGAGGTGCACTCCGGAGAGGTGACAGTGCTGGCGGGGCCCAATGGCAGCGGGAAGAGCACAGCCGTGGCACTGCTGGAGCGGCTGCGGGATCCTGGCAGTGGGACAGTGCTGCTGGATGGGATCCCGCTGCCAGAATATGAGCACCAGTACCTGCACTGCAAGGTGGGGACAGCAGAGAACTGGGAATACTGGGCATGGAATGGGGAAAATGGGGACAGGGGCCAGGAGACAATTGTGACGGTGTTCACAGGGATTTTTGGATGAGGGAAGAGACGAGGATCTGACTTCCATATTTCAGAAGGCTTGATTTATTATTTTATGATATATATTACATTAAAACTATACTAAAAGAACAGAAGAAAGGATTTCATCAGAAGGCTAGCCAAGAATAGAATGGGAAAGAATAATAACAAAGGTTTGTGGCTTGGGCTCTCTGTCCGAGCCAGCTGGGCTGTGATTGGCCATTAATTACAAACATCCAACATGGGCCAATCACAGATCCACCTGTTGCATTCCACAGCAGCAGATAATCAATGTTACATTTTGTTCCTGAAGCCTCTCAGCTTCTCAGGAGGAAAAATCCTAAGGAAAGGATTTTCCATAAAAGATGTCTGCGACAGACAGTGAAATGGAACTGGGACCATGGGAGCACAGGAACAGACCTGGGGACACTGGGAAGAGGTATGGGGACATCAGGAATAGGATAGGCACAACAGGAAATGGGATAGGAACATTGGGAAATGGGATTGGGATGACAGGGATGGGGATGGGAAAAGTGGGAAGCCAGGGGTGGGGACACTGGGGACACAGATGGGGACAATGGGATCAGGGGTGGAGACTGTAGGGACCCCAAGGTGGGATGGGGTCATGGAACAAGGGTGGGGACACCAGGAGCCAAGACAGCATCACAGGGTTTGGGGCTGGGGCAGGTGGTGCTGGTGGAGCAGGATCCCATCCTGTTTTCTGGAAAGATCCATGAGAACATCCTGCTGGGGCTGGAGCACTGCAAAGAGTCAGAGCTGCAGGAGGCCACCACTGCTGCTGGAGCCATGGACCTCATCCAGGGGCTGGAGCAGGGCTGGGACACTGGTGAGAGCCAGGAGAATGGGGCACTCCTAGGGCACATCCCCCTGCTCCCAGGATCCTCTGGCAGCAATGGGAGAGTGGGGTGGGTGGCACATGGTGGGGTGTGCGGGGGATCCCTGAGGTCAGATCCCACTGATCCCATGGGATTTCTCACACACTGGTGAGGGAGTGTAGGGAGTGTGGGGGGTAGGGGAAAGGGGAGAACCTCTTGAGCTGGGATCCCGCTGATCCCAGGAGCACAGGGGTTGGAAGAAGGGAGAACTCTAGGACTGGACCCCACTGATCCCATGGGATTGCTCACGCAGGTCAGATCCCACTGATCCCATGGGATTGCTCACGCACTGGTGAGGGAGTGTGGGGAGTAGGGGAAAGGGGAGGAATCTCTTGGGCTGGGATCCTGCTGATCCCAGGTTCTCCCCAAGAGGTGGGGGAGCACAGGGGGTGGGAGAAGAGGGGAGAACTCCAGGGCTGCACCCCACTGATCCCATGGGATTGCTCCCACAGTGGTGAGGGAGTGTGGGGGGTAGGGGACCTCTCAAGCTGGGATCCTGCTGATCCCAGGATCCTCCCAGAGATGGGGGAGTACAGGGGGTGGGAGAAGAAGGCAGAACTCCAGAGCTGGACCCCACTGATCCCATGTGGTCGCTCCCACAGAGGTGGGGGAGCGTGGGGGGTGGCTGGTGGCGGGGGAGCGGCGCCATGTGGCCCTGGCCCGGGCTCTGCTCCGGCGTCCGGCCGTGCTCATTCTTGACGAGGCACTGGATGATGGAGATGATGGAGCAGTGAGTGGGGTGGGGTGGAGGGGGTTGGTCTGGATAGGGGTGCAGCTGGTGAAAATGGGGCGTGCTGGTATGGCTGGGATGGCTGGGATGGCTGGAATGGGATGGAGAGATGGGGTGGTGGGAATAAGGGATAATGATTGGGATGAGTGGGAATGATGTGATGAAGACAGGGATTAGATGGGTGGTGTGGGTCAACGAGGTAGAGAAATAGGACAGGATAGTAGGATGGGAATGGTGAGGATGGGATAGAGACCAGGGGTGTAGGATGGCAGGAAAATAGAATGAAGACAAGGAGAAATGATAGGGTGGGGTGGGGTGGGAATAGAGGGGATGTTGGGATGAGGACAGAGAGATGGAATACAGTGGGAAGGATTGGGGTGGTGGGAGTATGATGGGACGGAGACAGTGGGAATTTGGATGGTGTGGACAGGATGGCAGAGTGGGCAAGGGGATGGGATGGAGAACAGGGAGATGGGATGGTAAGAACAGGATGATGGGGTTAGGGTGGGGTGGGATTGATTGGTTGGACTGGGTGGGATCAGGTGGGACAGGGTAGGATGGAGTTGGATGGGTTGGGATGAGTGTTCTCTGAGCTGGATGAGTTGGGATGAGGGTTCTCTGAGCTGGATGGGTTGGGATGAGCATTCTCTGAGCTGGATGGGTTGGGATAAGAGTTCTCTGAGCTGGATGGGTTGGGATGAGCGTTCTCTGGCCCCAGGCACAGCACTGGGTGCGCACTGGGCTGGCCCAGACCATGCTGGTTGTGTCCCACCGGCCATGGGTGCTGGATGGGGCCGATTGCCTGGTGGTGCTGGAGCGTGGGGCCGTGATGGAGACAGGAACACCAGCAGAGCTGCGGGAATGCTGCGGTGCCTACAGCTGCCTGCTCCTTGGAGGAGGCGGCACTGGGCAGCCCGAGGCCCCCAGAAAGGGCGGCGAGCAGGGGGGCTGCATCTGGCAGGGAATAAAGGGGAATTAGCCCCAGTGTCCCCATTCCCGGTGTGTCACCAGCCAGCTCCTGGTGTCCCCAGTCACAGTGTCCTGTGAATCCCTTCTCCCCACATCCTCAGGATCCCAACTCCCTGTGTCCCCCAGGTCCACCCATTCCCTGGATGTCTGTGTCCCCTGTATCCACCATGTCCCCATGATCCCTGATCCCCATGTCTGCTTCTGGACATGGGACAGGGAGTGGGAAATCAATCCCAAGGAATGGATCTGGGCACGGGTGTCACGTCCTCATCTCATTCCTGCTTTGCTCACTCCAAGCTCCTGGTGTCCCCAGTCCTTTCCCAATGTCCCTATCCCCAGTGTCTTCATCCCTGTTCCCAGTGTCCCCTTTTCTATTCCTGGTTCCCTGAGAGGAAGTGCTGGGCAATGGAGGAGGGAACTGGGATTTCTTGCCCAAACGACAGTATTTATACATGAGAAATAAAACATTTTGAACAACTGTAATTCTTGTGTTTAAAACATTGGAAGACAGGAAGTCAGTCTGTTTGGAAGGGCTGCTGTGTGATGAGTGGGAACAGCAGGATGAGCTCTGCCAGCAATTTGTGGCTTTCTGCAGGAAGAGGGAATGGGTTGGACCTGGCACAATCAGCTCGTGATTCCTGCTAGGATGAGTGTAAGAGTTGGTGTCACCCTCTCTCTGTACCCATCCCATGGGCTGGATCTGGCTGAAGAGCCCAGAGAGCAAGGATCCCACCAGATCCTACTGCATCCTTTGTACCCCAATCCTGCTCCATCAATACCACCTGATCTGCTTTGGAATCCCCCCAGTCCTGTTCTGGAATCCCACTCCAATGCTGCTCCATCAATCCCACCTGATCCTGCTCTGGAATCCTGCCCAGATACACTTTAGAATTCTACCTGATCCCGATCTGGAATCCTGCCCTGGTCTGGAATCCTGCCCTGTATCCCTTCTGGAATCCCACACAGAGTCCCCTCTGTACCTGTGGTCAAGCAATTGGTTTCTCTGCCTGTTTCTGCAGAATGAGAGGATCCATGAGATTCCAGCATGGATCACACACCAGGATTCACCTGCATGGAGGTGATCCAGAGCTGGATCTGCCTGTGTTAGGTCACATGTGGGGGGCGAGGGGCACAGGAGACAGACACCACTCACCCCGATGTTCATGTGGCAAGAGAGGGTTTTGTTTTCCACTCCCTCCTTTATATAGAACATTTGAAAGGCCTGGTCTGGATGCTCTCATTGGTTTGAACTCCACACCCCTTCGGGTCCTGGGCCTCTGAAATGCCTGCAGGCTTGTGAGAGATCAAATTGGCCAAAGCACTTGTCACTGAGCCCAGGGGCTGGCAACATGACACCAACATCTCACCCTTTCTTTTCTATAAATTTGAATTTGCATAATAGTTGCAGCATTTATGTCCAGGAACTGCTAGGGGAGAGCTCAGGTAAATATGCCCCAGGATTAGGCTTGTAGGTTACAGATTACAATTTATTTGTAAAAACATCAAACCCTTTAACCCTTGAAGAAAATAAAACAATCTGTAAGAAACAAGAATCATTCAACCCTTATTAAAGAAAAAGAAACCAACTCAAAAACTAGGAAACAATCTGTAGGCAATGAAAAACAGTTTGTAAACAGGGAGATAATTTATAAACAGATGAATCTTTCTGTGAACTGCAGTCCCAGATTTCCATGAGGTTGTCATCAATCGCTCTGATCACATGGCTCTGTGTCTGCTGAGGGTTTATCAGGAGGGTGCTGTCAGGATGCACTGCAGGCAGGATGCACCTGGCAGGTACCCACCACGTCCCACTGTCTGTTGGAACACATGAATATCCCCAAGCCCAGGTAATGAGATCCCAGGGACCCCCCATGTATTGGTGAGGAGGTCTCGTGCCATTACCTTGGGTTTGGGCAGCTGAACATCACATGATTGCATTGATAAGGAGTGATTTAGCCTAACTGGGTTCTGGGATTTTCCTAATAGTGTAAAGTGATTTAATGTGTATAGAACTTTAGTTATTCTACCCTGAGGGGTCTCACCACATACCACCCTTTTGTTTATTAATTATACCTTATCAGGCATCATGTGCTATTCCCACTATTGCTTGTCCAGTTGGTAAATAAGGGATGTTGGTTTGATGTGATACACCCCAGAGATGTAGAAATTGCCTGGTTTTCTGTGAAGTGTATGCAGGCCCATTGTCAGTTTTGGTGGTCTGAGGAATGCCCAAGGCTGCAAAAGCTGATTGCCAGTGTGCCATGGCATCCAGTGTGTACTGTAGCCCATACTGATGAGGAAAATTGTCAATTGAGACATGGGTGTATTTTAAACAGCCAAATTCAGGGATGTGTGTGACATCAATTTGCCAGATTTGCAAAGCACACAGTCCATGAGGGTTCACTCTCATCTGCAATGGTGCAGCGTGACCTTGAGAGCACAGATGCTAACAATATTACAAGCCTCTGTGTTTGACAGATGAAATTGCTGTTGTAAAGCTCGAGCATCTTGGTGGAAAAAACTCTGCAATGCCTTTGCTTGTGGAAGCACATCTGGCTGTGGTGCTGTCCAACCAGGGCCAGCTAGCAGATCTGCTCTGGCGTTGCCCTCTGTGATAAAACCTGGTAAATTTGTGGTTCCTGATGTGTACCATGTACATCCAGGATGGCCTGGATGGTTAGACATAGGAATTTTAGCAATTTAAACAGTTGTGCATTATAAATTTCTTTTAGTAGTGCTCGGTCTAACCTTTGTGCAGTGTCAGCCACATATGCAGAATCAGTTGTGACATTTAGGGGAGTGTCCTGGTTTAGGGCAAATTTGGGAGAAAACCTCCAAAGGGGCCCCTCCAGAGAGCAAACCCACACGGACCCTCCCTCTAACTGGGTCGGGAAGGATTCCTTGGAGAGAAGTGGAGAGAACCTGTTTATTTAACAGGCACAGCACCCTCCAGCACAGAAAATGAACAATATCAGGTGACAACACTCTCTCACCACTCTGAAAGAGATGACAAATTCAGAAAGTCTCTCTTGGGGGTGGTCGCTCTGTTCTCAGTCCCTCTAGCACTGGGGCAGCTGCTGCAGCCACAGGGTGCAAACTCTCAGTGTTTCCCGGGTCCCAGTCCAGAGCAGGCTCAAGTAGTTCCAAAACAGGGAAATGAAAAACAGTCCAGGGAAAAATTCGGACTGCTTAGCTAAACTAACTAATGAGCAGAAGCAAAAGCAAGAGCAAAGCAAGAGCAAAGCAGAAGCAAGAGCAAGAGCAAAGCAAAAAGCCAAGCAAAAAGCAAAAGCAGCACCATGTACTGCCCCATGTCTGTGTCCCGCCAGCCATGGGGGAGTGTCTGATAACAAAACCAAAACAAAACTTCGCTCTTCAGAGCCAGTCTTGAAGGCACAGAACATAATATCCAGTGTAAACAGAACAGGCCACCGGGGATACAAGCATCATAATGTCACCCTAGGACAGTCCTGCACCCAAAATTCTGTCCTGCACCCACTGCTGCATCCTGAGTCATGTACTGCACCCTGAGTCCCATCCATACCCAAATTTTGTACTGTCCCATACCCCAAACCAAAAGCTGCCCCCAAACCCAAACCCCACCCCTCGTTCATCACCATATCCCTGTTCCACACCCTCTCCCCAACTCTTCCCCCTCTCCCACCCCTGTCCCACGCCCCAATTTATCGCCTGTCCCCTTCCCCTGATCCCCTCCCTGTTCCCTCCCCAACCCTGTCCTTCCCCACAGGCCAAGTGGGGGGCAGCAGCAGCGGCAGCTGGTGGGGGGCCGGTGGAGTTGGAGGTGCTGCAGCCCCTGAGCCTCCTCACCCTGGACACGCTCCAGAAGTGCATCTTCAGCCACGAGAGCCACTGCCAGGAGTGAGTGTTGCCTGTCCCCATTGATCATCCTGATGGCCCTGGTGACTCTACCATTGTCCCTGCTGGCCATCCTAGTGGCTGTGCTGGCTCTGCCATGGTCCCCACTGGCCATCCTGTCCCATCATTGCCCCTGTTGATCATTCTGGTGGCCCCAATGGTCCTGCTATCATCCATGCCGGTGGCCACAATGTCCCCCCATTGTCCCTGCTACAGGCGGCCCAGCAAGTACATCCAGGCCATCCTGGAGCTGAGCTCGTTGGTGGTGCGGCGCCAGTTCCAGCCACTTCTCCACCCGTGGTGGCTCTACAGCCTCTCCTCTGATGGCCGGCGCTTCGCCCGCGCCTGTGCCACTGTCCACGCCTTCACTGCTGATGTGGTGCAGCGCCGGCGCCAGGCACTCGCCCGCCTGGGCCACCAGGCCTGGCTGGAGGGCCACCATGGACTTCATCGACCTCCTGCTGCTCACCAAGGTGGGGCTGGGGTGGTGGCCATGGGGACATGGAAGTGGTCAAGAGGGTGGCGGTGGCCATGGAAGGGTTGGCCACAGAGTCCAGTAGGATGCTGGTGGCCATGGGGGGCTTGGGCATAGACTGGTGGCCACAGGGGAACAGTGGTGGCCACGGGCAGCACTGACCTTGGAGCTGGTGGCCAGTGGGATGGTGGTGCCATAGGGTGGTGGCCATGGATGGGATTTGGCCCCAGGTGGCCCATGGACTGGTGGCCCCAGTGGCCCATGGCTCATCTTGCCCTTGCAGGACGAGAATGGCCACACCCTGTCGGACGAGGACATCGCAGCTGAGGCTGACACCTTCATGTTTGAGGGTGAGCATGAGCTCCCAGGTGCCACTGGGGAGGAGCCACTCCAGTGTCCCCACAGGGCACGACACCACGGCTACTGTGTGGGGCACCCCACTTTTGTGGCCCATAGAAGCCAATAACCTGGGAGCTAACGGCACCACGAACCTGGTACTGAAAGCAAGCAAGGAACTTGAGAACTGCAGTTTAAATCACCTGTAATTCTAGTGCACAAAGATCCAGACAAGAACAGTGGGCTGTGAGTATCGTTCGGTTGGGTGGATGTGACAGTGTCTGATTGAAAGCGAGAGTGAGACTCAGTATTACTGCGGAGCGATCGACGAGTCCTTCTATCTGCGGTTCCGTCACCCCACGAGGGGCTTGGCTGGTGAAGGGGCCAAGTGAGTGGTGTCAGACACTGGTCATGATGGGTCACGGGAACAGTAAGACCTCTGGCTCAAGGAACCCCCAGAGAGGTTCAATGAGCCCCCAGAGAGACTCAAAGGGCCCCCAGAGAGGCTCAAGGTTCTCTAAAAACAAGAAAGGGAGTGAGTAATGAGAGATACCCCTGGACAGCCCCCTGGCGTAAATGATTGCACATTGAGATGCAATGTCCTCCTGGAAGGGGAAAAGTAAAGAAAAGAGGCTACGTTATTGTATGGTAGAGAGGACTAAGGAAGAAATTAGGCCTGATCATTTATATTGGCCAATGTTTGGGTCCTTTGATGACTGGATGTGTCAAGCTTTAAATATTTATGTAAATAGTAAGGAACCCTTTGATCAGGAGGAAAGTCATTATGTGGCACTTTGGAGGGGGGGTCTCTGTAGCGATAACATTATACCCCCTGAACACTAAAAACAGGAGAAAGGTGGAAGAAAAAGGAAAACCTTGGGAATCATTAGACAATTTGCCCCCTCCCTATCAAGGGCAGGAAACTCTCTCCTCCCCTGAGAGGCCTTGGAGCTTGACAACTCCAGTCCTATCACCCCCATCTAGTAGGACTCGGAACAAGAGGAGAGAACTTTCCTCTCTTTTCCAGTGAGGAAAATAATTCTAGTGGGGAGGAGAAAGATGAAAAGAAGAGACTATTGCTCTTGAGAGAAGCACTTATGGAAAGAAATGGTAGGGGAATAGGGTTTGTAACAGTCCCACTTAATACTGGGAATGTAAGAGAATTTGAAAAGGAAATGGGGTGGCTGCTTGAAAACCCTTTAGGGGTTTCCGAGAGCTTAGACCAATTTTTAGGCCCAAATACCTACACCTGGGATGAGCTTCAAGCTGTATTAACAATACTATTTACTATAGAGGAAAGGGAAATGATTAGGCAAGCAGTAATGAGAGACTGGGAAAGGAGACACCAGCAGGGTCCACATGGTGATCAAAAATGGCCTAATCAGAATGAGCAGGACAGACAAAGGGACCTCAGAGGTATCATTATACAAGGGATACGGAATGCCTCAAGGGCAAAATATTAACAAGGCCTTCAGTGTGCACCAAGAAAAAGATTAACACCTACAGATTGGCTTGAGAGGCTCAGAAAGGGCCTGCAAATGTATTCAGGAGTGGACCCAGATTCCCCAGTAGGAGTGGCACTGCTTACAACTCAATTTGTGGCAAAATTATGGGAGACATACCAAAAAAAAAAAAAAGGCTAGAGAAATGAGAGGATTGGCAGGACTGTGGTCTCCAAGAGCTACTGCAGGAAGCCCAAAATGTGTACATGAGGAGAGATGAAGAAAAACAAAAGGCAAAAGCCAAGATATTTGTAGCAGCTGTGAGGGAAACTCAGAAGGGGGAAAAGAAAGTGTTTAGAACAGCAGGACAAAGACGTAGGGGAGATTATAAGAAACTTCCCCAAATTAGAAACCCCAGAGATGGTCCTGCAGATTGTCATTGCTATTACAGAGGAAGAAGAAGACACACAGAGCGAAGCTGTAAGCAACGACAAAAAGATGTAAAAAAAAAGAAAAAATAAAAGTTTGAAGAGGACAAATAGGGGTGTTAGGGGCTGTACATCTTGGGGATCAGAACATCAAAAGAGCCCTTGATAAAACCAAAAATAGGTCCCCAAGGGGAAGAAGTTACCTTTTTAGTAGACACTGGAGCAGAAAGATCAACTATACAGCACCTCCCCAAAGGGTGTAAAATTAGTAAAGAAATTGCTCTAGTTGTGGGAGCAAAAGGGGAACCATTTAAGGTACCCATACTTGAAAGTGTTGAAATTGAATCAGAAAATAAGATTTGTTTGAATGATTTGTTATTGGTACCAGAAGAAAACAATAATTTGCTAAGAAACAATTTAATTCTAGATTTAGGAGTAAATTTAGAAGTGAAACAAGAACTACAGGTACAGTTTTATACCTTAACGTCACAAGAGGAAGACAAAATTAATCCAAAAGTGTGGCACCATAATAGGAAAGCTGAAGATTGGACCCATTAATATAAAAATAAGTAATCCAATTGTTTCCATAAGAGTATTAGAAGCTTTGAGGGGTCTATCAGGGATAGTTATTGTCCATATAAGAGGACACCAGAGGGGAATGGATTATCGGACTCATGGGAATAATTTGGCTGATGCAGAAGCACAAAGGGCAGCAGTATGCTCACCTGTGTTCTTAAATTATTTGAATAAAAGTGAAGATGATACAAAGTATCAAAAATGCTGTATCTCAAAGGAAATACAAGAGATGAAGAAACTAGGGGCTAAGCTAGAAGGGGATAAGTGGCTTTTACCAGATGGTAGAGAAATGCTATCTAAAAGTTATGTTAAAAGAGTAATTCAGCAGTTACATTAATGAACTCATTGTCCAACACGAACACTAAGCGACCACTTTTTAAAGTTTTAGGGTGTCTAAGAATATTTGATACAGCAAAACAGAAGACACAAGGATGCATTATTTGCCAGAAAATTAACAAGAAGACATCTAGACAGACCCCACAGGAGGCAGAAAAACTGTGTATAGGCCTTTTGAAAAGATACAAGTGGATTTTACCAAGCTACTGAAAGTGGGAAGATATAAGTATTTGTTAGTAATAGCAGACCAATTAACTCATTGGGTAGAGACCTACCCTGTGGCACGAACAACAGCACATTTTGTTACAAAGATTATTTTACAAGAAATAATTCCACGACTTGGGATGACTGGGGTGATTGATTCAGATCAGGGTTCTCACTTTACCTCAAAAGTGTTAAAAGAAGCAATGAAAGCTCTAGCAATCTCTTGGGAATAATATACCCGTTGGCACCCTCACAGTGTGGGGAGAGTAGAAAGAATGAACCAGGCCCCAAAGCATCAGCTAGCAAAACTATCTTAGATTAAGTGCTTACCATTGGTTTTGTTAAATATTCTATCGATGCGAACTCAGGCGTGGGATCTCCCCATATAAGGTGTTATATGGGATGCCATATTCCCAAGAGATGCTGGGAGATAAAATAACCTGTATTGAAAAGGATTTTTAATTGTTATCCCTTTGGAAGCACTGAATGCAACTATTGTAAGGAGAAGTGGTATTAGCATTGTCGCTGGGGTTATCCTCCAAGTGAGATGTGTCCAGAGTGTAAACACATTGAACAGATTTTAACTGAATATATTGTAAAAAAAAGAGAATAGAGGAAGGAACATTAGAACTAAATTCTTATGAGTGGTGGATGTTGTGGAAATACGGATTGAGAGGGGGACAATCAAGTGAGGCAAATAATAAAAAGATTGAGCATTGCAAATGTAATTGAGTCCCTTGCGGATCCAAGCCAGTCAAAGCAAAGAACTGGGAAGTATTTAAGAAACAGCACGAAACCTGGGAATGCTCATACAGAATCCCTGAAGAATATCCTTGTGGCCAAGAAGATGGTACCCCTCACTGGTGGGAGCACCCCAGTAGGCAGAGGAGGAAGAGTGATAATAAAACTGTGGGGCCTTCTGGTACTGCTGAGTCTTCCACGGAATGGGATAACCGATCCCTGCTTGAAGTGCTACCAAAATGTAAAGTATGGCTGGACCAAAGCCCGAGCGTTTGCAGCACACACTCATATTAATGCAGGATGTTATAGGCCAGGAAACTTGGAACTTGTACAATAGGAGAAAAGAGTTACTGGTAGCAACAAATTCAGGAATGGGAGGACGGGCACCTTGAAACTATCAATTTTGTCCCTGGGGAGAACCATTCCTCTGTTTTACCAAAGACGGAATGTGGGGATACTCAGATAAAGGGGGAGTAAAAGATAAATTCACAGAAGAATTAGTGAAAAAAGTCACAAAGAATTTAGGGGAAATTCAAACCAAAAAAGAACATGAGCAGGAAGTGACCTGTATTAAAAAAATTAAGAAAAGACTCAGTGATTGGGACCTCCCCATGTTAGGAAAAAAAATTTGTTTATTGATCTGATGCAAAAAGTAGTTAAGGAATTAAATGTGACTAACTGTTGGGTTTGTGGGGATCCCAAATGACCAAGCAATGGCCATGGAGGGGAGAAGGGGTTGGACCTATCAGTTGATATTACGGAACAGGACACAAAGATTTAATGAAATTCAACCTGAGGGGTAAACATTTGAGTCATGAAGTAGTAGGCCAAATTTGTATTTCTAGGAAAGGAAACAATTTTACTACATACATAGGACATACCCCCCGCAAGATAATATATACCAACAACTCCACTTTTAAAACCTGGTGACCGAAACCACCAACAGGTTATTGGTCTATCAATTGTACCAAGGGAACTGTTTGCTGGAAAAGTGTAACACATGCTAATCCTTTTGAAGAGGTAAAAGAGCTTAGGGGATATTGGGAAAATCTGGGGCAGACAGCTGAAAATTGGAAAGCTTCAAATGGATTATTCTGGATTGCCAGTAAAAGGGCATATAATTAATATGAAAGAGATGGAGAGGTACCTGTACAATTGGAATTATACAACCTGCATTCTTTTTACTACCAAAGAGCAAAGGTGAATATTTCGGACGACCTATTTATGAAATTCAGTGCAGAAGAAAACAAACTGAAATAGGAAAACAGACCTGGAAAAATGAAGAATGGACTTCCCAACAGATCACAGATTACTACAATCCTGCCGCCTGGGCTCAGGACAGCAGCTGGGTTTATAGAACCCCTATTTATATGCTTAACCAAATTATTAGATTACAGGCCATTGTAGAAATTACTTCTAATCAAACATCAGAGGCACTGAAGCTTGTAAGCTAGACAACTAACCCAGACCAGAGCAGCAGCATATCAGAATAGGCTACTCCTAGATTATTTATTAGCTGAAGAAGGGGGTTTTGTGGAAAATTTAGTACATCTGAGTGCTGTTTAGAGATTGATGATAATGGAGAAGCTATTGCAAATCTGGCAGGTGAAATTAAACAAGTTGCACACGTTCCAGTGCAAAAATGGAATTCCGTATTAACTGACAATTGGTGGAATCATTTGTTTGAAGGAGCCTGGTGGAAAAATGAGGGTTCATGTTGCTTTGTTCTGCATTAGGTCTATTGTTTATACCATGTATGATTCCATGCTTTATTAGGCTAATATACTCAGTGATCCAGGGAATGCAGATTTCAGCAACGTCCATAAACCATAAAACAACCACGGGAGAAGAAACTCACTCCCTTATGATAGTCAAGGCAAAGCAGAACCAAAAAACTGCAACCCAAAAAATATTAGCTGAATTTGAAGCAAAGACACGAATAAATAACATAAAGGGGAGGGATTGTGAAAAATGTTTTTGTGATGTGTGTCAATTGGCAATGGAATCAGCAAATGCTTCTATCTGCTGTGTCAAAAATAGACAAAAGAAAAGTTTTGAAACTTTCTGACCAAATAGCCAAATAAAGCATCAAAATCAAAGGAGTAGAATATAAGAGATGAGGTAGCAAGACAACTGATACTTAGAATAAAATAGAGGAAGCTGGGGTAGAGCTAAGAGATATTGCAACAAAGCAATTAAATGCTTATGTATAATAAAAACCTTGATGCACTTGACAAAATCATGTAGCAGACACCAGTGTAAGGTCTCCCTCTATATAACCACAAGAAGGACAGGAATGAACGGCCACTTGGAAAGATTATGAAATTCCTGATCCGAGCTTATTATTATTTGCTGATCTGGACTAATCAAGCACATTAGAAAATGCTTTGTACGCTTAAAAACAGTATACATACTTTACCGAAATTGTAAGTGGTGCGTGCCGTGAATAGAGTGGTGACTCCCCAGCCACCCAGCGCTGCTTGCTTTGAAATAAAAGGATATAGAAATAAAATTCGGATTGACTATTGAAATTTTATTTCAATTCGAACGCGGTTCCCAGGTGTTCCAGGGTCCCCTTTCTCCAACATCCCTCCACTCCAGGCACTCAGCACTCCCCCCTGCTCCCCGACAATACTTTCAGGGTCGGGGAGCCCGGGCCCCACTCATCTCCCGGCTCCACCACCCCTCCAGCCTGCCGGAGCTCCCCCGGCTCTGCTACCACCCCTCCCTCCACGCCGGGGCTCCCACCTTTCATCCCCCGGCTCTCCCGGGAATCCCCGAAACTCGTGTCCCGCCCCGCCAGCACCGGGCGATCGCCACGTGGGCCCCGCAAAATCCCCCCAGGGCCATTTACGGCTCAGCTTTGCACTCCTGCGAGATCCAAAAATACCTCCTCATCAAATATATTAAAAATGCTTCTCTCAGCGACACCGAAATATATTTGGGACGCGACTCCGGAATCGGCAGGGCCCAAACCACAGCAAAATCCCCCTCCCCCCGCCAAAAAAAACCCTCCCGGAGCTGCCGCGATCAACTCGGGGAGAGTTTCTCCACCGCGCTCACCTGCGGGATGCGGGGCAATGCGGTGCTGCCGGGCCCAGCCGAGCTGCGGGCTACCCGGGGAACCCCGCAACGCTCCTTCCACCGCTGCTGCTGCTCCCCTGGCTGCTCCTCTTCGTGCTCCTCCTGCTCCTGCTCCTCCCCTTCCCCTCTCCCACCCCTTCCTCCCGCTCCTCCTCCGCTCCCGCCCCTCAACCCCCTTTCGCCCCCTCCTCTGCCCCGCGGCCGCAGCAGCGCCGGTTCCGGAGCAGGGGGGTAAACCCCCAGAGCCCCCAGCGATGGGCAGGGAAGTCGGCTCCTGGGTGATCCGTGATCACCAGGACCTGGATCACCGAGTCTCTGCCCAACGAGAGTCACTGTGGGTTATCCAGCGCGGATCCTCCCATGGGGGATGGAGCTGCAGCAGCGCACGAAGCTCTCCCCGCACCGGGAGCACCGGCAGGGACTCTCCTTGGTGCTGCCTCCCTTGGCATCGGGTCCCGGTGGAGTTCTGGGGGCGCTTCCCATATTCAGGACGCTGTCAGGGCCTCTCCCAGTTCCAGGCAGAGAATTCCGCTGTGACCGATTTCCTTAGCGGTGACTCCGCAATTTCGGGCAGAGCCAGCGCCCAGAGCTCCCACTTCCACCCCACCTGCGCCACCGCCTCTATCCAGCGAGCCCCAGGAGCGGAATTTTTGGCTTGGGGGAAGGGGGACGGGAGGACGGATCTGCACTGGGGGCTCCAGGCCCCTGCCCATCGCTGGGGGCTCTGGGGTTTACCCCTGCTCCGGAACCGGCGCTGCTGCAGCCGCGGGGCAGAGGAGGGGAAGAAAGGGGTTGAGGGGCAGGAGCGGAGGAGGAGCAGGAGGAAGGGGTGGGGAGGGGAAGGGAGGAGCAGGAGCAGGAGGAGCACGAAGAGGAGCAGCCAGAGGAGCAGCAGCAGCGGTGGAAGGAGCGTTGCGGGGGTTCCCGGGGAGCCCGCAGCTCGGCTGGGCCCGGCAGCACCGCATTGCCCCGCATCCCGCAGGTGAGCGCGGTGGAGAAACTCTCCCCGAGTTGATCGCGGCAGCTCCGGGAGGTTTTTTTTTGGCGGGGGGAGAGGGATTTTGCTGTGGTTTGGGCCCTGCCGATTCCGGAGTCGCGTCCCAAATATATTTCGGTGTCGCTGAGAGAAGCATTTTTAATATATTTGATGAGGAGGTATTTTTGGATCTCGCAGGAGTGCAAAGCTGAGCCGTAAATGGCCCTGGGGGATTTTTGCAGGGCCCACGTGGCGATCGCCCGGTGCTGGCAGGGGCGGGACACGAGTTTCAGGGATTCCCAGGAGGCCGGGGGATGAAAGGTGGGAGCCCCGGCGTGGAGGGAGGGCGATGAAATAAACAGGGCAGGAGACTTTTCTCCTTTTAATGCCTTTACTAAAAATGATCAGCTCAGGATGGGGTGGCTAGACGGATCTGCAGCTTCCGTCAGGTCCCCGGATGGCTCGCAGGAGGAGGCTACTCGCAGCTTTGTCCTCTAAGGGCAGGTTGGGGTCTCCGGCCTCACGGGATGCTGGTTTCCAGCATAGACCCTAGTCCTTGTGCTTTTCCCAGCGGGACTAGTGGGTACCAACCCCGGCAGGGACTCCTCGCAGTTGGGCGAGAGGCTTCTAAGGTCCTGAGTGTCTCTGCAGGTTCAGTACTTTGTTCCTCACACCCGGACATCCTCTAATTTCTCAACTTCATTTTGGCTCGTTGTTTTAGGGTTCTTTTCTGCACGTTTGGGGCTGCAGCTTCCCAAGGCACGATGGTCTTTACAGTTTCATTTGCATGTTTCCCCCCAGGTTTCTTCTCTCCTCCTAACTGTCTCTGCCCAGGCAGTTCTCGCCACACCTTTACTGTTATAACAAAGGCTTTTCAACTCGGCCTGGGCCGAGGCTCCTACTATACAAAAAGGAACCATTAGCAAGAACGACTGGTAATTTACATAACACAGATAGCACTTCAGCAGCAAAACTGGTCAAACTAGTTTTTCTAACTCTTTTTCTTCACAAAAAATGATAGGTTTTTTTTTGTTCATAACAGGCCGGGGAGCTCCGGCAGGCTGGAGGGGTGGTGGAGCCGGGAGATGAGTGGGGCCCGGGCTCCCCGACCCTGAAAGTATTGTCGGGGGAGCAGGGGGAGTGCTGAGTGCCTGGGTGGAGGGATGTTGGAGAAAGGGGACCCTGGAACACCTGGGAGCCACGTTCGAATGAGGGGAGGATGAGCCCTGAGATGCCCAAAAGACCCTCAGCATGCCTGAGCAGGACACTGGAGAGGAGGGATGCCCAGGACCCACGGGGCCCCAGCAGCTCTGAGAAGAGGGACCCCATAACCCCAGAAGTAAGGGCGCTGGAAGCAGGGAATGCCTGGGAGTGGTTTTTGTCTCCTTGATTTTTGGAAGTTTTCTGGCCACCAGATACCCAGGGACTTCTAGAAATGGACTTGGCCAGCAGGACCTTCAAAGCCAATGCCAATGTCCTGTTTTAGGGCAATTTTGGGAGAAAAACCTCTAAAGGTGTTTCCTCTAGAAGGGCAAATTCAAGCGACCCCTCCCTCATCTAATTCTGGAAAAAGATTTCCTTGGAGAGAAGTGGAAAAAACGGTTTCTTTAACAGGCAAAGAACTCACCAGCCCCAAAAATGAGCAATATTAAACAATAAAACCTCTTGCTGCTCCAAAAGAGATGACAAACTCACAAAGTCCCTCCACGGGTTGTAGCTTGGCTCGCTCAGTCTCTTATCAGTCTCTGTGGTGCTGGCCGGGACCCAGCCCCAGTGGGGCACAGGTGTGAGCATCTGGTGCTCTTCTGGGTGTTCAGTCCAGAGCAGGTTTAAACAGGTCCAAAAGAAAAGGAAAAACCAAAAACCACAGTCCAGGAACTTCTCTTCCTCTGCTAGCTAAAACTAACTAAAAGCAAAGGAGAGCTCTGTCCTGCTGTCTGTCCATCTGCAGACAAGAGAGGAGCAGGAATGTGGAGGAGTGAGGTTCTGAAAACAAACTCTGTGCTTCTTCTTCCTCCCTCTCTTCTCTCAGAACCAGTTTTAAAGGTACAAAACTTATTTCAGACAAATGGGAATACGAGCATCATAAATTCATTCCTGGGACCCCCAAAGACCCTCAGCCTGTGTAAGCAGAACACAGGCTGAGAGGAGAGGGGGAATGCCCAGGACCCACAACCCCCAGCAGCTCTGAGAAGAGGGACCCCCATAACCCCAAAGTGAGGACACTGGAAAGAGGGAACTCCTGGGAGAGGTTTTGGACTCTTGATTTTTGGAGGTATTTCTGGCCACCAGACACGGTGACTTCTAGAGATGGACTTGGCCAGTGGGACCTTCAAAGGCAATGCACTCACATCTTTTTCCCCCCCAAACCAGGATTTCCCATTCCCAAACCTTATCTGGATAGAGGAGAAGTCTGCAAGGAAGAGGAAGATGCCTTGGGACAGCATGGCAGGTGAGGAGGAAGTCAGTGCCCTTTCCCCTCCATCTCCCAGCCCTGGCTGCAGGACAGCCCACTGCTGATGCTGTCAGCCAGGGATGCACTGGGGATCTCCTTCCTCTCTTCCCTGTGGCACGGAGGCAAATCCATCCTCTCCTTGTCCTTCCTCCCCCAGGGAAGGAGTTGAGGATGGACACCAGGAAGACAAATCCCCAGCAGAACCTCGTGGCCGTTTTGAGCAACTCCACGGCGCAGGAATCCAATGGGAGGAAAAGCCCCAGAGATCCCCAGGAGGAGGGCTCCAAACCCAGCCCAGGATGCTCCCAGGAGGAAAGACCCACCCTGTGCCAGGAAGGCAGCCACAGACCTGGCCAGAGCTCTGAGGTGGTGGTCCATAAGCAGCCTGACGATGGCAAGAAGCCCCCCACCAGTGCTTGGAATGTGGGAAGAGTTTCCTCACGAGCTCACGCCTGGTCCTCCACCAGAGGATGCACACTGGGAGCGGCCCCATGAGTGTGGGGGAATGTGGGAAGAGCTTCAGAATCAGCTCCCACCTGTACCGCCACCAGAAGATCCCACACTGGGGAAAGGCCCTATGAATGTGGGAAATGTGGGAAGAGCTTCAGAGACACCTCTGACCTGATGGTCCACCAGAGGATTCACACCGAGAACGACCCTATGAGTGTGGGGAGTGTGGACAGAGCTTCAACGTGAGCTCTCACCTGATCGCCCACCAGCGGGTCCACACGGGGAACGGCCCTACAAGTGTGGGAAATGTGGGAAGAGCTTCAGCCTGAGCTCAGTTTGACCTACCACCAGAGGACCCACACCGATGAGCGCCCCTATAAATGTGGGGAATGTGGGAAAGGCTTCAGGAAGAGCTCCCACCTGAAACGCCACCAGATAATCCACACTGGGATCGACCCTTTGTGTGTGGGGGAATGTGGGAAGGGCTTCCGTGACAGCTCTGACCTGATCATCCACCAGACAATGCACACTGGGGAATGCCCCTACACGTGCTCAGAATGTGGGAAGTGCTTCAGCCAGAACTCCAACCTGATTGCCCACCAGAGGATCCACACTGGGGAGGCCCTATGAGTGTTCTGAGTGTGGGGAGAGGTTTCAGAGCAGATACCGTCTCCTCAAGCATCAGCAGATTCACACAGAATAGAGGCCCTTCTGCTGGCCTGACTGCAGGGGAGGGCTTTAAAAACTCCACCCTTGGTACCCACCAGTGGATCACACTGAAGAGAGGCCCTAACAGTGTCTCAAGTGTGGGAAGAGCTTCTCCCGAACTCTACTGTGACCCAACACCAAGGGAGGCAGCAGTAAGGGAGGCCCTACAAGTGCTCTGTGTGCAGGAAGAGCTTTGAGTGCTTCTTCAACTGCTTCCCCATTGGAGGACCCCCATTGGATGGTCCACAGTGACCCTTGCTGGGCAGAGACATGGTCATCCATGGTCCTGGTGATCCATGTTAGGAAGACACCTGGCTGGTGGTCTCCACATCTTCCTGGCTCCCCTTGGGCACTTGGACACAGTGAAAAAAAAAAATCCTTTGGGATGCAAACAGACATCAGAATTTCATAAGGGACAGCACAGTTTTTTACTTTTCGACCCCAAAAGTGTCACCTTTTGCATCCAATCATTCCTTTGGGTGGCATCAAGGAATACTGGATTGTGTTGGAGGTCTTTTCCAACCTGAATCATTCCATGATTGTAATTCTCTCTGGCCCACAGGTATCATCAACAGCCAAATGGTGATGGACTGGGGCAAAAAACCAGGATTTTGGAGACAATGGGTGGAAATCCCTCTAGAAAGGTCCTTTCTACCAGCATGAGCACATGGATACTCAACCAGCATGGACACGTAAATCCTTTTATTTTGGCTTTGATTTTGCTTCATTTTTCTTCATCCCTTCCCCCAAACATTGGGGTAAAATAAAGACATTCAACTAAGACATGGATAGTGACATTGGGGGACATGGTGGGGATGGGGATGGGGACAAGGACATGGGTGCGGACATGGATGTGGATGGCGATATTGGGCATGGGGGTGTCACAGATATAGATGGTGACATGGGGCTATGTGGCCATGAATGAGGACATGGGGACATGGCCATGGATGGTGACACAAGTGGCCTAGGGGACAAGTCCATGGGTTGACATGTCCATGCCATGGAGTGTCCCATGGCCAAGGACAACACATCCCCACCATGATACTGTCCCTTTCATGCTACCATTTATTCCTGCTCATCCCCTGGCTGTGACACCTGCCTTGCGGGATGTCCCCATGTCCTGGTGACCCCGTGTCCCTCAGGCCCTCCCACCAGCGGCTCCAGCATCAGCCAGAGCCCATCCTCGGCACGCAGGATCAGCTCGGGCTTCTTGCTGGTGGGGGTGGCCTCATGTTGTCCCTCCGCAGCATGAACCGGGACAGTGTCAATGCCACTACCACCTTCATCTCAGCCATGGCAAAGCTCTGTCCGATGCAGTTCCTGCCACCACATCCCAACTGTCACTGTCACCCCACTGTGAACCCAGCCAGGGACAGGGGTGACACTTGGGGACCTCCTGTCCCCACTCCACCACATACCTGGGGCCAGCAGAGAAGGGGATGAAGGACGACGGGGACTGCCCCTTGCTGTTCTCGGACTGAACCTCAGAGGATTGAACACCTGGGGTGACACCGACACAGTCACACCGAGGGAACAGAGCTGTCACCACCATGGTGACAAGGACACCTCAAGGTGGCCCTACCTCAGGCTCGGGCCAGAGGTCTGGGTTGTGGTGGGTCCCGTAGATGCTCATCAGGCAGACAACCCCTGGTGGGATGGGAATGGCCACTTTAGGGACAGCAGATGAGGGTGGGTGGTGACACTGGGGCCACCCTGGCCATGCCTTACCCTTGGGGATGACACGACCATCATGCAGAGGGATGTCCTCAGTGCAGCGCCGGGACACAGCAGTGACAGGAGGGTGCAGCCGCAGGCTCTCCTTGATGCACATGGTGGTGAAGGGCAGCTGGGACAGGTCCTCCCTGGGGACAAGCGGGGATGGCACCCTGTCCCCAAGCCACATGACCGGGGAGGCCCTGGGGACATCTCACCATTCAATGTCTGCAGTGTCCCGGTGAGCCAGGAGCTCCTGGACCTCCTGGCGGCATCGCTCCTGGTGCTCAGGATGGCCAGCTAGGTTGTAGAAGAGCCATGCCAGGCCACTGGCCGTGGTGTCGTGCCCTGTGGGGACACTGGGTGAGTGAGGGACACTGGGTGGCTCCTCCCCAGTGGCACCTGGGAGCTCATGCTCACCCTCAAACATGAAGGTGTCAGCCTCAGCTGCGATGTCCTCGTCCGACAGGGGTGTGGCCATTCTCGTCCTGCAGGGCAAGATGAGCCATGGGCCACTGGGGCCACCAGTCCATGGGCCACCTGGGGCCAAATCCCATCCATGGCCACCACCCTATGGCACCACCATCCCACTGGCCACCAGCTCCAAGGTCAGTGCTGCCCGTGGCCACCACTGTTCCCCTGTGGCCACCAGTCTATGCCCAAACCCCCATGGCCACCAGCATCCTACTGGACTCTGTGGCCAACCCTTCCATGGCCACCGCCACCCTCTTGACCACTTCCATGTCCCCATGGCCACCACCCCAGCCCCACCTTGGTGAGCAGCAGGAGGTCGATGAAGTCCATGCTGCGTCCCTGGTGGCCCTCCAGCCAGGCCTGGTGGCCCAGGCGGGCGAAAGTGCCTGGCGCCGCGCTGCACCACATCAGCAGTGAAGGCGTGGACAGTGGCACAGGCGCGGGCGAGCGCCCGGCCATCAGAGGAGAGGCTGTAGAGCCACCACGGGTGGAGAAGTGGCTGGAACTGGCGCGCACCACCTGTGAGCTCAGCTCCAGGATGGCCTGGATGTACTTGCTGGGCCGCCTGTAGCAGGGACAATGGGGGACATTGTGGCCACCGGCATGGATGATAGCAGGACCATTGGGGCCCTGGGAATGATCAACAGGGGCAATGATGGGACAGGATGGCCAGTGGGGACCATGGCGGAGCCAGCACAGCCACTAGGATGGCCAGCAGGGACAATGGTAGAGTCACCAGGGCCATCAGGATGATCAATGGGGACAGGCAACACTCCTCCTGGCAGTGGCTCTCGTGGCTGAAGATGCACTTCTGGAGGCGTGTCCAGGGTGAGGAGGCTCAGGGGCTGCAGCACCTCCAACTCCACGGCCCCCACCAGCTGCCGCTGCTGCCCCCCACTTGGCCTGTGGGGAAGGACAGGGTTGGGGAGGGAACAGGGAGGGATCAGGGGGGGGACAGGGGATAAACTGGGGCATGGGACAGGGGTGGGGGAAGGGAAGACTGGGAAGCAGGTGTGGAACAGGGATGTGGTGATGAACAAGGGTGGGGTTGGGGTTTGGGTTTGGGGGCAGCTTTTGGTTTGGGGTATGGGACAGTACAAAATTTGGGTACAGGACGGGACTCAGGGTGCAGGACAGGACTCAGAATGCAGCAGTGGGCGCAGGACAGAATTTTGGGTGTGGGAGGGACTCAGGTCAGAATTTGGGGCAGCTCTCATGATTTGGGGTGCAGGTGGAGACTCATGCCCATCTGGGATCTCTCTCACAGGCAACGCGGGTGCTCTGGTTAAAAGATTCCCAGGTAATTCGAACACATTCCCGTGGAAGGCGGGTGTCAGGAGTCGCCGGTGCCGCGCCCAGGCGCTGCCCATCACTCAGCAGCAGCCCCTCTCCTGGGGAGGGGCCCGAGGTTCGCCAAGGGCACCCAGGGTGTTGTCCCTGTCCCCACCACCCCTGTTCCTGTGACACACACACAGATCCATCTGGAGACACCCAAGGATGATGTCCCTGCCTCCACCGCCCCTGTCCCATATGAGACACCTGGATGCATCCTGGGGGCCACCCAGGCATGCTGTCCCCACCGCTGTGACACCCAACTCCATTCATGGGGCACCCGGGTGCTGTCCCCATCCTAACCCCCCCTCACTCACCCAGCCAGGGCTTGAGGAAGCCGTAGAAAATTTTGTCCTTGGGGGCCGAAGCTGCAGGATACAAGGATGGGATGGGGTGGGCAGGGATTCACAGGGGTGCCATCAGGTTCCCTGCATGGGGACACTGGGGTGGCACCACCCTGTCTGCACCCATTAACCCTCAGGTGGGGACCCTCTCCCAGCACCCATGGCCACCAAATGATGAGGGTTGGGGGACAACCAGAGGCTAGACATGGTGACACATTTGGGTGGCCTTGGGGAACCTCAAGGACAGGTTGGTGGCCACTATGGGGTGGCATTTGGCCTGCCAATGGTGCCACTTCCGGGACCTGTGGGCTTGGGTTCGTGGCCACCGCCTGGGCACTGCCAGGTCTCTGTGCCAGGTGCGGTGACACCCATGGGTGGCCCTGGGGACCCGTCTGATGTCCCATGTCCTACCTGAGGCACTGAGGGGTGGCGGAGGGTGCTGGGGTGGAAGAGGCGCAGCACAGGCAGCCAGGAATCCCCCACCAGAGGCAGCCATGACGGTACTGGGCCACCAAGGTGTCCACCTGCTGTAGGCCTTCCTCCGTGCTCTGGCCCTGGGGACAACAGGGGCGTGTGTGCCACTGGGGGCACAGATAGGCTCGGGAACACGTGTGTCCTCAGGACACTGCCACCCTTGGGGACACGTATGTCTGTCCCCACTTTCCCCCTGCAGGTGCCAACACCCTGTCCCCACTGTCTCTTTGCCAGTGCCAGCACACCGTCCCCACCATCCCCCCAAGTGCCATGACCCCATTCCTTCGGTCCCCTCACAGGTTCTACCACCCAATTGTTCCTTTGCAGGTGCCTCCACCCCTGTCCACGCTGTCCCCGCAGGTGCCACCCCTGTCCCCCTCACCATGCCGGTGTGTCCCAGCAACCAATTGCGCCAGGGCGGTATGGGGAACTTGTTCAGCTGGCGACAAGTGGCCCGGAATCGGGTGACAGCAACCAGCGCATCCCAGAGCCACCGCAGCAGCAGGGACACCACGAAGGTGCCCAGGGCCACTGCATTGGGGAACCCAGCGCCGTGGCCACCGCCATGGAACCGCTCCTGGGGACCGGAAGGGGACCGGGCAAGGGTCGGGTGTGGGCGGTGTCACCCGCGGGGTCACGTGGCGCGGCGCTGGGTGTCACCGGATCCGCCTTTTGTCCTGATGCACATTCTGGTGGCAGCGTCCTCTGACACGTCCTGGTGACTTCTTGTGCTGACGCGTCCTGGTGCCAGCGTCCCCACACGTGTATCCTGGTGGCGTCGTGTTCCCTTCTCCCTGTGTGTGTCCCTGTCCCCCTTCACTCTGTGTATCACTGTCCCCCACCCGTGTGTCCCTATCCCTCTGCACGTGTCCCTGTCCACTGTCGTGTGTCCCTGTCCCTCAGGTGTCCCCGTCCCCATCTCCCCGTGTGACCCTGCTCCTTTCCGTGTGTCCCTGGCCCTCTCTGTGTCCCTGCTCCCCGCCCCCGGCGGGACCAAAGTCCCCGAGGTCCGGGGCCGTGTCCTTCAGGATATTCACGTGTCCCGCAGGGTGTCCCCGTGTCCCGTAGGACGTTCCCGTGGCTGTTCATTGCACTGAGCGTCTGCACCTGTCCCGGCACAGATAAGGACACCCCATAACACCCCACAGCACCAACAACACTTTGACCTCTGGTTTTGTGTCTTTTTTCCTTGGTTTGGGTCCTTGCCCCCACTTGCAGGTCCTTTCCCCCTCTCTAGGGTCCTTTAACCCCATTTTGGGTTCTTTCACCTTCTTTTTGGTATTTCCCCTCTGTTTAGAGTCCTTTCCCCAGTTTTAGATGCATTGTTCAGATTTTGGTCCTTTCCCTTAATTTTGGCTGCCCTCCCCCTGCTTTTGATGCATTTTTGGATGCCTTCCCCGTCTCAACCCCGTTCCCACCCTTCCCCCCACATGCCCCCGCTCCCTGCCCACCCGCATGTCCCCAAGGGTGTCCCGCATGCCATGTGCTCTCTGTGACTGACATCATGGACCCAGGGCAGCTCCCCTACCACCACCACGGCACTGCGGCAGGGGCTGAGGGTCTGCAGTGTCTTGGAATGCCATGCAGGGCTGGGTGAGCACCCCTGGGACCCCCCCTGGGTCTCACTCCTGGGCAGTGGCAGCTCCTGACCGAGCTCCTGCGCTGTGACCCTGCAACCCTGGAATACGGGGCCATGCTGGCCCCCAACGGCTCCATGGTGGCCCTTGGTCCTCTCTTTGCCAGCATTGAGATGGGGCTGAAGTCTGGAGGATTTAGGTGACCCCTCCTCAGCCTCAACCCCCTGCTGATCCTCTCCTTACTGTAACCATCACTGAGGCTTTGGGGACATCTTTCCTGGTGACAACAATGGGACCATGCTGGAACCCAGCAGCTGCTGGGACGATGTGGAGAACTCAAATTACACCTTGCAGGGCCTCCCGTCCCCTGGCCCCGATGCTGTGGTTATCAGGGCCATGGATAGGGTGGTCCTGGGGGCATGACTGGCCTGGGACCCCATCCTGCTGGCCAAGCTGCTCCAGGGCTACTACAGGACCTGAGCTGGTTTTTGGATCTGGGAGACAAACTTTGCAGGAATGAGCTCATAGTTTTTAGAAGATGCTTCCATTTTGAATCATTGGGCACTGACTATTGGACATTTAAGAGATGGATTCACATTGCAATTAATGATGTTTCCAATCTGTTCCTTTATTTTTTTTTCTTTTGTTGATAGTGGACTGAACAGGGTTCAGCAACCTCATTGTAACAGAAAAGCATTTAAAAAGACGTATATATATAAATAGATATATATTACTCTTTTTTGTCTGTTCTTTAAATGTGTTCTATAGTGGCAATCCCTCTGATGGGAATATTCTGTCCAGCTTTGGGTACTGTGCTTGAAGAAAAGTGGACTTTTTGAGGATATTCATATGATAAACTTAAAAGGAGAAACTGTAATCAAACGCACAGCTGGGAGGAAAATGTACCATAAAACCTGTAAAATCTGATACAGATTTACAAGGGAATAAAATCTCCATCTGTATTTGTTTTTTTGAGGCATTCAGAGCATTTAGGGTGACTGTTTAGGGCAGTCTTCCCCACTGTGCTGTTGCCATTCTTTCTTTGAGTATTTTTTATGAATCACTTCAGGCCAAAGTTCAACTCTTTAAAAAACTAAAAAAAAAGCTGAACTTTTAAATAGGAAACACTTTAATCATATACCTGCAAAGTAACAGTGTGTTTGTGCTCAAAAATAAGAGGTAAGAAAAAATCATCAACATAGTAATTCCTAAACAATTAACAGCAGCAATTCTGCTTTCTCCAAAGGTGAATAAATTGCAGTTAGAGATGGAAAATATGAACAAGCAACATAAGGAAGCAGTTGACATCTATCAAAAAGACATAGAAACAAGAAAAGTAAAGGAAAATAAACTTTGTGAAGAGGTGAGAGGTGTTAATTTTTACTGCAATTTATTTTTTTTAAATTAAAATGTTTTTATGAAGCTTTTTTGGCAGCAGTCCTTGCTCATATTTCGGTCTTATAAACATAAATGGAACTTGTTGTGTTTGTCTGTGAGCAAAGGTTTAGTACATTAGGTGCTTAGGTTGAAGTATTTGAACATATCCTTGAAAATACGAACTCCATTAAAACTTTTTTCTTTCAAGATATAGTTCAAAGAAATTCCACCCTTGGTTACAGTCAGTACAGATAATTAGATTATAACTTCTCCCATATTAGTATTTTTCTGCCCACACTTTTTTTTTGATGGCAATGCTAAGAAATGTTAGGGCAGAGTGCTTGAAATGGCTTTTGGTTTGAAGTGAGCTTGCCTGCCATGGCTGTACCTTTGATCTTGCCCATTTTACCAATCTGCAGAAAAGATCTGGGATTTGAAAGAGATCTTAAAAGCAAATAAAGCCCAAGTGGGACTGCAAACTTTGCACCCACAAGGGGAAGAAGAAATTAAGATTTAAAAAATTATATTCTTATGTTGATGAATGAAATGCCATTTATTACTGACAGGTAGAAAAGATGAGGTTGCTTTGTGATGAAACAGCAATGATACAGAGAGAAACTGATACCAGATGTCAGCACAAGATAACTGAGATGATGGCACTGATGGAAAAGCACAAGGTCAGAGATTTTCCTGCTTGCTGTGGTTTGCAATGTGTGATACCACGTTAATACCATGTTTATAACTTGTGATACCACGTTAATGACCTTTCAAAAGCAGAAACAGGCCTGAGTCTGGCTGAACACATGCTGGACTTTGCATCACCTAAAATCAAATTCATTTGAAGATTTTGAAAAAAGATTCCTATGGGCAGATAAATTCCATTCATCTAAACTTCTGGGATTTTTAGATTTTTTTTTTAAATTCAGGCTTCCTTTGATACCATGTGAATGCAATATTTTTCAGTATCAGTTTGGCTCTTTCTCTGAGGTGACTTAGTGACTGTCAGCAGTTTAGCCTGACACATTTTAGTTTACCTTTCTATTCCTCATTTTGCAATGTCTTTAGCAGATACATTAATAAAGATGGCACAGCTGGCTCTTAGTGCTGAGCACATATTGCTGCACAGAAATAAAGCACTCTCTGCCAGGCCACAAAATAATACTTGAATTGAGCATTTCCTGTTTTACAGTTTCTGCAGAAGCATCAATGAATCTTTTCTTTATGAATCTTAAGAGCCTGGTTTGAAAAATTGATGTTTTAAGACTGGATAACTCTATAATTGTAACATTTAGTCACATGTTTTGAGTTTGTTGTTGGTTTGTTTTTTTAACACAGAATGAATATGATAAAATGGTTGAAGAAAAAGATGCAGAGTTAAAAGTATATAAAATGAAACAGCAAAGCAGTTCTCATCAGAAAGAGCACTGGTAAGGAGCACTTTCCAATGGTCAATAATTCAGTGGAGGGGCTGATGTCCTTGTGTAGTGGTTTTATACTGGCTAAGTGCCAGGCACACACAAAAAACATTCACTCATTTTTCTCTGCTATAGTTGAGCAGAGGAGGGGAAAGAAAAATTCAAGGACTGATGAGTCCTTAAGAATAAAAGATTGGAGAAAAACACTTTGAGGGTAAAGCTGGTTCAAATTTAAATAGCATCAAAAAATTATTATTAATAGAATTAAAAATGGGTAATAAGGATTAAAATAAACCTTTAAAACACCTTTTTTCTCAATCCCTCCCTCTTGCCCATCAACAGCACAGAGAGACAAAAGATGTGATCTTCAGTCAGTTTGTGACTTCTAAAAATCTTTTTTCAGTTTGCTTAGAGAGTTTCTTTTCCTGCTGTGCTCTGGGGTCTTTCCCACCAGAGACAGTTCTCTGGGAACTCTTCCAGTGTGGTTTTAATTTTTACCAGTAGCAGTCCCACCCAACCTGCTGCAACAGATCTTATTCTGGCACTAAAAACTCCAAATGTTTCTAAAGTAAATTGGAGTAGCAGTGTGTTTGTGTCTGCTCTTCCAGACAGTGTGTCATGTTCTGACTTCCCACTCTGAATAGGAAACTTTTGTTTTAAATATTTAGATTGTGCCCCCTCACCCCTGTTCTCCCAAGGGTTTTAAGGTATTACCTTGAACGTTTCTGATCAAGCACCTGTTTCTTAGAGTGCTTCATTCTTTATTAAACAAGCTAAAGCAAAGCCTCAAGTATAGGGCTGAAAAGCAAATAGAATTATCTTGTGTATCTAATGAGTGTCCCTGTTAATTACTGTCTCACTTGGGACTGTTTTCCTTTTTCTGGGCTGTGCATAGTTAACCCTGTCCTTTATTTAATGGTTTGTAGGAAAATGAGCTGGCATGTTTGAAAAGTGAACTGTCCTCCCTTAAGGAACAACTGAAAGCAGCAATTGAAGAAAAGGTGGAGGTTTTTATTCACTGAGCAGTGGGGGTGAGAGGTGTGGCCTGGGCTTGTGCTGTGGGAGGAGTTGGATAAGAAATGAAACGGAACAGAAAAACAGTGACTTTTGAATGCTGGGGTTGTGCTAAATCTGGTCATGTATTTGTGTGAACTTTGTAACAGTCTGTGATTATAGATGATATATAAATAAACAAACAACAAAACAAAACTCTCCTTTATTTTAGTTAATTTTAACTAGCTAAAGCAAAAAAAAGTTCCCTAAACTGTAGGGGGTTTTTCAGTGACTTTTGAATGCTGAGGTTGTACTAAATCTGGTCATATTTTTGTGTGAACTTTGTAGCAGTCTGTGATTATAGACTGTGCTCTGTAACCTTTTTTACACTGTGATTACACCAAGAAGATTTTTAACAACTGAATTCAAATAAATATTTCCTTGCTGTCACCACAACTCTTTTGTAGGAGAATCTTGTAAAAAGCACTCTGGCAGTATGATTCCTGAAAGTGAAAAGAAACACAAGGTAACTTTAACTTTTTAATTGCTTTTAGATTTGGTAGTATTTTTGTGTGTAGAATCAACTGAAGTGCCATGATAATTTATTTGCATTCAACAAAAGACATTGGAATGCTTTTTGACTTAAAATTTTAAATTATAGAATATACAAATTTATGTTCCCTGGGACTCCTAAACCTTGTTTAGATCTATACAGTGAATCTATTCATGTAAAAATAGAAAGTGTCCAAATTATTTTTCTAAAATTAAAAAAAAAAAAATAAAAATGTCTTCTTCAGAACAGGAAGCCCCTTGGGCAGTCCAACATTGCAGTTTTGTAACTCATAACAGTGAATTCTCCTCATTTGGCAACAAAAATAATATAAAAATGATATTTCCACCCCACCCCACTTTGTTTGGGTCTTTGCTCCATGTTTGGATGGAAAGATAAGAGTTCCACCATTTCTCTCAGGTGAATTCTTGGACACTCAGACTGTAAACTGGGTCCTGAGTTTGGCTTTAGATTCCACACTTACCCCATAAAATATAATCTAAAAATAGAAACATTTCCTTTCCCAGACATATGTTATAAAGACTCCTCCAATGGATAAAATGCAGAGTGGAAGAAGCACAAACCTGCCTGCAGAGCAGAGCAGCAGGAAAAAGCAGAAAGTGCTTGTGCAGCTGGACACTCAGTCAGACAGCTCTGAGCACACCGACCTCCTGGTAAGAGTCAGAGACCAAATCCTGTGCTGAGCAGCTCTCTGTGCTCACTGCTGGGGCTGAGAATGAAAATAAACAGTTTGGGCTTCCACATTCAAGCCAATATTTATGTGTATATTTTTACTTTATTGGTTCTTTCTGGAATTGTAGTTGTATGTACATAATTAACATTCTTTTTATTGAACTGTTATGCCTCATAATGACATCTTAACTTTTTTTTCATAGTTTAATATCCTTAGGGGGAAAGAAAAAGTATTTTTTAATATAGTGTGACTAAGTAACTTTTTCATTTATTAGAGCATAGTCTCAGAAGAAGAAATGTTTAAAAATTTGTACAAAGATTATCCACAAGCTTCACAGTTACATTCCACAGCACCAAAAAAGGTATGTTAGCCTTTCCTAAGATTAAACCAAACACTTAATCAGATTGTTTACAGAAACTAAGGATGGCTTTATTTTCCTTCCTAGAGCCCAGCTCCATGCAGTGTGAAATCTCCAGGCTCTGCTCTGAAACTCAAAACCATGAGGAGAATGCGTGAGGCAGGCTGGACTGCGCTCTCCAAAACGGACAGGAAAAGGAAAAATTAAAGATGTTGTAAAGTTCTTTGCTTAAAATGCTGAAATACCCAGTGCCCTGGCATTGCTTGCAGGGTTGTTTTTCTCTCAGAGTTAGTGCTTTGTTGCATTTTTTCTGTCATACTCAGTGTGTTTAATACTATGTTCATTCCTTTGCACATATAAAACTTTATAGATCCATAACTGCAACCCCTTGCAGAGCATTTTCCACCTTTCTTCCCTTGTGCTTCAAAATGTTGGGACAAAAATTGGCCAATTTTAAATTTTGAAATAAATAGAACTACATAGAAAGTTGTTTCAAAGCTGTTTCTGGTATTAGAAATTCTGGTTTTAAAGAACATCTGTTCTTTTCACATTTACTCTGTTTTTCTTAACACATAAATACTTAGTGGAAGAAATGTAGCTGTTAAATGTATGTACTTTTACCTGAAGTCCTCTTGCTTTTTCCTGCATTTTAATGGCTGTTAGACCTGTCTTTTAGACTGTTTTGTTTTCAGTATGTTAAAATGGTTTTGAAACTTCTAAAATTTCAGTAGAATGACTTGTATTTAAAAATATTTCAGCTTCAGAAGGAGTAAAATATGCACATTATAAGATGGTGAAAACAATGTTAAGATGCCATTAAATTTTTTATCTGAAATACAAAGTGTGGGACTATTTGTTGTTGCTTTAAATATTTGAACACAGACAGAAATCACCCACCAGCCTTCCTAGGGACCAGCAGAAGTGTCCTTGATTAATCTTTGTCGGGATCTCTTGCTGCTCAGAGTGACCCCAAGAAAAGTTGGAAAGTCTCTTCTCCCAGCCCAGCGCTTGAGGAAGGAGTCAGGGCTCTTCATTTCTTGGTCTCAAGGTTGTTTATTTTATCTTATCTATAAAAATTTTCTCCTGCCCTGCTGAGGTCCGTCCAGCAGGACAGTTCCAGGCACACTGCCTGCCCCAGGGGCAGTGTTATATCTTTATACTAAAAACTACATATACAATGTTTACAATTACTTCCCAATACCTATCATCTATGTTAGACAGTGAGCTTCTACTCTAAACCAATCTGTAAGTGCCAACATCACAGCAGAAGATGGAGGCCAAGAAGAAGAAAGGAGAAAGGCTGGATAAGCCCAGTTCCCTCCATCTTGCCTCCTGAACCCCATACCAAAACCCCTAAAATCTACTTTTCCACCCCGTGATAACTTCACTAATATTCTACTTAAACTGTTGTGGCTTGCTGATCTTCATACAAGGTTGGTAATCTGCTCCACGGGTCATAATCAAACCCACACAGGCATTTTGAGCTCCCGTGCCAGGGTCTCTGAGCCCCCTGGCAGGCCTCTGGGTAATCCTGGACAGCCAGAGGATGTCCTGGGTCCTGACATATCTTGGTTTCACAACAATGACAAACCCTGCTTCAGGCATGGGTGTAACAAGAAAACTACAAGTACATCTTAAGCCCCAAGCCCCCTGCCCATTGCTGGGGCTCTGAGTTTCCCCCCCCCCCAGCGTAGGATTGATGGGAATGCACGGTCCTGGGACAGACGGAGACGAGAGATCTGTGCAGCCAGGCCGTGGAACTTGGGGTTTATTGCAAAGGGCCTGGGTGCAGGACCCTGCTGGGAGCTGCCAGCCGCAGCTGGAGCAAGCCCGAGATAAGAGAGGGGGAGAGGATGAGGGGTAAGAGAGCAAAAGCATAAGAGAGTAACGTAAAAAGGCAAGAGATAAGAGACAAGAGGTAAGAGCAAGAGTAAGAGAGGTAAGAGCTAAGACAGCCATGAAGCTCCCGTTCCAATACAATAAATCTTCTTCTGTGTTGAATATTCTGCTTCTCACTAACCAATCTAGTACAGTATACAAATCCTATAGCACATTTCCATACCGCCTATAAGAATCACTACATTACCATACTGTGCTACATTTTAAACCCTAAAACTCCTCTTTGAACCCTTCTGTGGGGCTGCTCTGACCTTTGGGCTATCTGCAAGCAGAGGTGTTGTTTCATCTGGGGGATTACCTTCAGCCAGCCACCGTTGTTTTCCCGTTATTCAGTACCTGGGGTATCTCAAAGCTTGCTTTCCTTTCAATCTCGCTTACAGTTTCTATATTCTCAAAATCTTTTGCCAGACAATCATATTTGTAGGGCTTTCCTGTTTCATCTCCCCCAACACCCCAGAGCCGGCGCTGCTGCGGCCTGGGGCAGAAGGGGAGCAGAAAGGGGGCTGCCCAGGAGCGAAAGGGAGGGAGGAGGGAAGGGAGGAGCAGGAACAGGAGGAGCAGGAAGAGGAGGAGCCCGAGGAGGAGCAGCGGCAGGGGGAAGGAGCATTGCAGGGTTCCGCTGAGCCCCTGGCTCAGCTGGGCCCAGCAGCACCGCATTGCCCCGCATCCCGCAGGTGAGCGCCCCGCGTCCATCACGGCAGCTCAGGAGGGTTTTTGGTGGGAGGAGAGGGAGATTTTGCTGGGGTTTGGGCGCTGCCGATTCGGGAGTTGTGAAAGTGCGTATTATTGGCTCTACGCAGATATTTACTGTGAAAAACGCCAGTCCTTGTTTTTAAAATTTTAAAAGTTTAATAGTAATAAAGTGGTTCTAAAAATGGTAATACAATTAGAGTAATAATAATTTGGACAATTTGAATTAGGACAATATGACACAATAAGGACAAAAGTTACGGACGTCCGGTACTTTTTCTGGGCAGCATGGCCCGAAAAAGGACACCGTTAACAGAGGATTAACCCTTAAAAGCAATAGCCTGTTGCATATTCATACACTTCATACATGATGCAGGGAAATTCCATTCAAATACAGGATTCTGTCTGGTCATCATCAACTTCTTCCTCCGAATCCTCCCAGCACCTTCGAGGCGGGAAGAAGTTCGTTTCTTTTGATAAGAGGGCCATAAACTCTTTTACTCTGAAAGATTTAGGTATCCTGTAGGTGGTATCTCATTCCCAAGTCCTTTCTTTAAAAAGTATCCTACATCGCATTGTTTCTATTTAACATTTTTATGACCTAAAACTATATTTAACACGGTACTTAAGAGGATTAATACAGCATTACTTTCTAACACAACACATATAATATTAATTTTAATATTTGTGAAAAAGCCACTCATAAAATACATGCATTTTTCACATTTACCATATGTATTTTAATGTATTGATTAGTAGTGCTATATTAACATTTTAATAATAGTTGTAGTCTTGTAGCTAAAAGGTAACTTTTGTAGTTAAAATAAGAACTATGTTAGTGGGGTTTTTTTTAATAAAAGGAATGAGGCACTCACACCAGATAGGGAGCCACAGGACACCTGAATCTTTCAGAGAAAAGAGAATTTATTGCCCTCTTATCAGAAGAAACGAACTTCCTCCTGCCTCGAAGGCGTTTTTAGGATTAGAAGGAAGAATTTCATGATGATCAGACAGAATCCTGTGTTTGAATGGAATTTATGCATCATGTATGAAGTGTATGAATTTGCAACAGGCTGTTGTTTTTAGGGGTTAATCCTCTGTTAACGTGTGTCCTTTTCAGGCTCGTGCTGCCCAGAAAAAAAAGATACCCGGACATCCGTAACTCTTTGTCTTTGTTGTCTCATATTGTCCTAATTCAAATTGTCCAAATTATTATTACTGTAATTGTATTACTATTTTTAGAACCATTTATTACTATTAAACTTTTAAAATTTAAAAACAAGTGAATGGCATTTTTCACAGGAGTCGAGTCCCAAATATATTTCGGTGTTTCTGTATTGGTATTTTTTCTTTCAAGAAGTGTTTGGACAACACTCTTGGGCACAGGGTGTGATTCTCGTGGTGTCCTGTGCAGGGCCAGGATCCTGGCAGGTCCCTGCTGCCTCAGCATGTTCTAACAATCTAAGCTTCATTTTCCAGGGATTAGTTTCCCTTTCTCTGAAAGACTGAACTTACCGAGAAAGTATTAACTTCAAACTCTGTCTGTCTATTTCAGTGTAGCCAGGCCAATCAGTCTGAAGGGTTTCAAATAGATGCTCCTTCAGACTGAAGGAATTATCCTTTGCGTTCCACTTGGCTACCTACAGGCAGACATGTGGGAAAACAAATCTTTATTATGCTTGCTGCATGCAAACTACAGAAATATGATTAGTCCTGAACAGTTGTTTGTGAGCACCCAGTTGGAAGTAAACAATGTCTTTTTCTTCAGAGCTTGATTATTCCTCTATTATCACATGAGTTTTAAGCCATATTCATGTTTCACCAATTGGAAACAACCAAGTATCTGCATTCATATCTAGCAAGAGTTCCTTTGAAAGCAACATTGAGAGCTACAATGTGTAAGGACAGGGGGTCAGGCCCAGAGTCCCTCTTCATGTGGCAGAGCCAGGGTTCATTCCAGCAAAGTTCTGCCATGAGAAGGCCATGCACATGCCTTGCTCTATTCCTTTGAAAAGAAATGAGGTGCATATCTTCCTCCAGACAAATACAAAGTCTACTCAAAAAGGTAAATTGAGGTAGTAAAACCTCAGGACCACTGATATCTAAGGTGCAGGTTTAGACTTCATCACCTGACACCTGCTCAGAGTTCCACAGAAAAGCCCGTTGAGAAAGCCTTCATCAATTTGACCCATGCAACACACTGAATAACTCATCTAACACACCACCAACATCTGTCACAACTTTGACTTTTCATTTCTACTTGAAATCATGATTAACATTTATAATTTGGGTCTGTGTTGATGCTTTCTGCCCACAGCTGGAAAAGAAATGTAAAAGTGACAAAGATACCCAGAATCAGGGATTCACTCCTTAGAAGCAGAACTCAGGTTGTGCTGGAAGGGAAGCAAGTGTGTGTGTACCAGATCTCAGCAAGCTCACACTGCCCATTTGAGATTTATACAAAATAAACCCCCACTTGCTCTGATGTCCACAAAAGCCTGAGCAAGGCTTTTCAGGCTCCAGGGCTGCTCACACAGAATTTTGAGAATGCAAACCAGGCCCCTGAGGCAGTTCACACCTCCTACCGCACATTGACTCCAGGGAAGTCTCCCCAAATATTGAAATGGAACAGCAAAAAATGCCTTTATCCTTTCCCTTCCTAGGAGCTGAGCTTTTAAAATGCATAATCAACTTGAAATCTAATTGGGCTACTTCAGTTGGGATGGCAGAACATGGCTCTCATTATATTGTGAATGTCTTCAAGTTGAAAGAGCCCTGCCACTGCCCTGGGCAAACCCAGCAACAAACTTCCCAGGTTCAGGGAATGGGTTCTTAAAAGTCACTGTGGGATCAACTGAAACTGTATCCATGTGGAATTTTCCTCCCTTGACACTGTTTTCCTAGCTGAAATGTTCCTACTTGAAATATTAATGCTGGCAGAATTCAGCAACAGCCTAGGAAAACAGGGAATATTGAAAAAGGAAGGAAAAGAACCAGTGCATCTTTCAATGCATGTGCATCCTATTGTTGGCTGTAATAACCAAATAACCAGGGAAATCAGAGGAGCACTGGAGAAGTTACTGAATAAAAGAGTTCCAAGGAAGATGGAGATTTAATCCACATGACAGCAAAGAAACCCTCTGCTCAAAGTTTGGCTCCCATCTTTATCATGGAGGATGTGCATGGAACACCCCTGGAAGGCAATCCCCACCGATCCCAGAGAAGCCAAGCACCATTGAGAGGCCACCTACTCTGTTCAAATGAAATACTGGCCTCAGCAGTTCCTGAACTCCTCTGCTCTGGAACTTCTCCCAGGAAAGTTTTAGTGCCATGACAAACCATTTCACACACAACCAAGGAGCCCCTGCGAAGTTATTCCATGAAGGAGTTAAACAGTGCATGGAAAGAAAGAGAATGCAATAGGGCCTGAGGAGCAACAACATTACAAAGTGTTATTCATTGCCAGCTATTCTAGCAAAACAACAATGCCCCAAAAGTTTGGAAGTTTTCTTTCTTTTTCTCACATGCACCTGCAGCTTGAGACCTCTGGATGAAGTTAATGGAAAAATTTAACAGGGAGCATTTCCTAACTTGTTCATCAGGATCTAATTTAAAGAGTGGAGGAACAAATGACAATTAGGAACCAAAGAATAGTGTGGTGGAAATAATGCTGGCACAAACTCCACAATCTCACCTGCTGAAGGATCTTTGCAAGGGTGCCCTTGTCCTTTGCATGACTCCATCTCTCTGCAAGCGAGCAAGTAACTCTGGCTTCTTGTAAGCCCTCAGAGCAAGTAAATGAATCACCCTGTCCCTGAAGGGTCGCCGATAAACAGCACTGCAAGTCTCCCCCTCTCTGCAGGCTTCATGGGCTTTGTTCCCTTGTCCTCAGGGGCAGGACATGAAGTGTGTGATTCAGCTCTTCTCACATCTGCTTGTTTTCCCAAACGAAAGGAAAACAGAAAAAGAAGTGTCAAATGGGAAATTGACAGAAGACAAAAGAGTGATTTTAAATTATGATGGATATTCTTGGGGACAGAGCTGCACTTGCATATCCTTGTGGATACCTTCCAAATTAGCATATTCTCTGATTCTGTGAAAAAGCCCAGTTCCTAACTGGTACTGTGTGGATCATATTGCAAAGGGCCCCTGTACACTACCAGCAACAAGACCTGTCTCACCTGAGATACCCTCTGCCAGCCCAAAAGGAAAATTGCCTACAAGTTCAACAATGGACTCACTGCTGCCAGTCCTTAGACCCCAGGTATTCAATGTTAAATATTCCCTTAGGATCTGTGTAGACCACTACCAAGAATCACACAAATCATCACTCACATGTTGAACAGAACGTCCCCAGTGAGAAATTCAGAAGTTGAGTTTTGTCTCTCCAAAAGCCACCATGATGCTGCCTTAAAATGCTCTGCACGAGGCTAAGGCAGAGCAAGAGCTGCACTTGCAGGGGCAGGGATGTCCCTGCAGGCAGGTGAGTGCAGCCACAGGCAGGTGAGGGCCTGTTTTGCTCAGGGCAGCTGGCTGTGCCTGGCTCAGCTCACTGCTGCAGGCAGCACCACTGAGGGCCTGCAAGGGGAATGTGCACCTCGTGTCTGCCTGGAGCCAGGCTCCTTGGGGAAACAGCACTCAGAACACATTCATACAAATGGCACCACTAAAGGACATCCTGCTTTGAGGGGAATGTTGGAATCCTTGGGCAAGATGACATCAATATCTTCTTTTCACTTTCCTTGAGAAGAAACCCATGCAGAATTTTGGCAAACTTATTGATGATCAAGACAAACAAATCAAGCATGGTTTTCCATATTGACCTTATGAAATTCTCTCTGTGACTTCCTCAAGGTCATTTGCTTTCAATTTCCCAATTAAATTTATTGGAACATGACAGTGCCTAGGTACTCCAGAACCAAAATCTTACCTACAAAGTCTGTGAATTTAAGTGCATAAGGTGGTCCAAACCTTGACCTCCATGCTCCAAATTCCAGCCCATCAGGCAGTATGGGACCTGGGAAGGACTGGCAGGCTTTCTCAGGGGAAAACAAACCAGTGGCTGAATGCTGTGACAAGAGACTGCAAGGCTGACCTGAGGGCAAACCACCTCCAGGTTGAGATCTCTCAACACAAGAAATCCCCTGTCCCAAAAATATGCTGCAAAAATGAGTTACCAAGTTGAAAATCTTACAGGCATTGAGCAAAATATGAAAGGCAGCCATACCTCCCAGTGGGTAACATGATTTGACATCCTCCATATTTCCATTCTGAGGTGCCTCACTGGCATTTGACTAAAATGGGAAAGAAATTTTCTGTAAAATCTTCAGCCTACTCTTCATTACTGCTGATTAACTAGGCCCTCCTTTATCAATAAGAGCTGTATTTGCAAAGGTTTGCTGTCACATCACCAAAAAAGGGCTGCTTTGACACAATTCTCCCTCTGAAAGCAGCCGGCTACAAAAGTGTCCTGAGAGAGCCACCCTCACTTAGCCTCTAATGTAGCCAAGCATTAATGTACCAAGTCATCCTTTCCCAATTGCTGGAATTTATAGGCACAGGCTTCCCTTGAAATCAAGTGCCTGAGTACAATTGAACTGGTCAGTGCTAAGCTAATAATCCAGAGAGGCTCACAAAAAGATCTGAATGTCTGGACAGCATCTGACACTGGGATTTATTTGGCACTAAGGAAGCACATGCTGGAGTCAGCTCCAAGAACAATTTCAACAGCAAAAGATGAATTTCAACTGTAACAGGCACCAGAACCCTTTCTCGTTTCTTCAGCTCTAGATGCAATTATTTCCATAGATGTAAACCTGTTTATCCTAAGTTATACAGAATGGATCCTATGTTAGTCAGAGGTTACAAAATTTGGGTGCCTGGCTGAACTCATCATTTAGTACAGCATGACACACTCCACTGGAACTCAAAAATTACTAAAATATCTATTAACATCAGCATATTTTAAAAAAAAGCTGCCACTGCCATGCAAGTGCTTCATTCTGAAGGCAAAATTGCCTGAGATAGAATCTAAAAATCTATGATAAATGAACTGAAAATTATGGACTAATTACCATGAGAAGGGAGACATCACTATCCAACAGAAAATAGAATATTACACTGTGAAAGGAATTGTATAATTTAGAGCCAATGAAGATTAATTCCTTTGTTTACTAAAAGTGGATTAATACCTAGAAAAGCTTTGAAATGATGGGCATGTGGTTGCAGTTCTCCACTCTGCATCAAAGCCAGGAATAAAGTCATGGCTACTCCTAATACTAAAAAAATTGATTTAGAGAGTTTCCTTTATCCTGACATGCTCTGTGAGTGCAGTAGAAACATAGAACCATGAGAAATCCATGCAATTTTGCCACGAGCCATGCCCAGAGCATGAATTTCCTGAGTGTCAAAGCACAAAGAACAAGTGACTTCCACTGACACCTGCTCAGTGTCACACCTGAGTGCCACTTGCATCTGTGAGAGCAACCTCCCACTTCCACTGGCACTCCACTGTGACATCCCTGAGAGCCACTTCCATCAGAGAACCTCCCACTTCCACTGGCACCTCCTCCGTGTCATCCCTGTCAGTCGCTTCCCCCCGGGCAGCTGCCTCAAAGGGGCCCTTGGAGCACCAGTGGGGCCCCAGCCCTGCCCAACAGGGCCCGTGGGCTCAGCAGCACCTGACACCAGCACCATGGCCAAGCCCCACCCGCTGCCAACCCGCAGAGCCCGACACCTGCCCCTCACCTGTGGCTCCTGGCACCTCTGGGTCACCCTGACGGGCATCGCAGTGCTGGTGGGGGCCCTGCGGGACGCAGTGCGCACTGGGGCCCTGCGGAACTCACTGGATCCTGCCCAGGCCCGCAGCTCCGCCATCCCGCTCTGCCTCGGCTGCTCCCACTCCCACACAGACACTGATCCTGCTGAAAATATGCAAAATGCAAAATACTGGTTAGGAAAATGTGTTCCTGGATGTTTGGCTATCGCTGCTTTCAAGGCCCCTCAACAAGAAGGGAGATGATTCCCATAAAACAAGAAGTAGCCAACAAGCTGGAAGTGAGGGCCAGGCCTTGGAAAGGCAGGTGACTTCTTGGCTGAATTGCCTTGTTGAGGCGCAGGGCTCAACAGGCTTCAGTGACCTCAGACACAGGGCAGGTTTGCAAGGCTTGGGAAGAAGGATGCACCACTGATGGTGGACACAAAGAATGCAGAATTTTTGGGCACAAGAACATTTGGCTGAACCCCCAAGAAGAGGAACAAACTGATAAAGGCAATGCAGCAACTGTGCTGAATCAGCTCCAGCAGGGTAAAAGGCCATTCCAGCAAGGGCAGACCATGGCCACCCACTCAAGAAACCTCTCACTAAGAAGAAGGGAGAGGCTGAGCATGCAGACTAATGAGCATGAGAAGTGAGAGGATCATTACCCAATCGCAGAGAGAATACTCATTATCGAGAGAACTAGGGAACTTGCAGGCATTGAACACTAATTCCTTTCTTTGCTCAAATGTATGAATACTCAAACACTCTGGATTCTTGTGGTGCTGGCTTTGTGAATTTGTCCCTGAGCACCCCCTTTCTGCACAGAACTGTAAATAATTACCTCCACTCAGTGGGTGGATGGGGCTCTTGAACCACAGGTGCTGGAACCAGCCAAGTTGGAACAACACTCGCTGTGGCTCTGACACCTCCGCTCTCGCTGCAGCCTCCGAAGGCTCTGAGCGGTGCTGCCCTGTGCCGGTGACAATGGCCACGTGTCCTTGGAAACAGGGAGTTCCATGTTCCAGGCTGCCCGAGATGTCACTGAGGAGTGGGACAGGACACAGTCAGGGCAGAGGGATTTCACAATGGGCACAGGTAGGGAATGCCCCGCCCTGTCCCATCACTGACTCTGCTCATTTCCAAGTGCAGAAAGGGGCACCCCACCAACCCCAAGAGCTGCAGCTGTGCAAACCAGGGACTAATGAAGTGTTTCTGTACAAAAGTGCTGCACTTGGCTCTCTCTGAGGCAAAGGAGCAGCTCAACACCTCTAAGCAGGGCAGCAAGGTGCAGCCCTGCCAGCTCTGGGCCATCCTGCCGTGAGCCCATCAGTCTGTGAGGCTTCCAGCACATACACGGTCACTCAAATATCATCTCTTTGGCACAACCCCCCGACCTTTCCTCATCCCAGTCTCCTCAAAGGAAACAAGCCAGCAGCATGCCCAGGCCTCCAGGTGCTCTGCAGGAGGAGCTGACATGGAAAGGCCAGGGAGGACCATGAACACAATTACAGGCTGACAGTTGTGCTGACTGCAGGTGGCCATTGAAATTACTGAAGCATCTGGAGAAATATTTTATACTCTGCTTATGATCCTTTGATATTCGTTATCTCCATACCAAAGCTTACTCCTGATTTCAGTCATCTGGCAACAAAGAACCCATTACAGGGAAAGGGAATATAAGCATGTCACTGAAAATGGATTGAATATTACCATGCAATGCTCATTTTTCATGTCACAGAATCTTGTTTTCACGACCATGTCCATATCTGCCCATGTCTGGTTTCCTGGCTGCCACAGTCAAAGAGACAGCAGCATAGCTCAGGGGCAGAAAGGAAGGAAGCAATTTGCCAAACACCAGAGCTGACATCTGTAAAAAAGCTGTGTCCCTTTTTGGAAATGACTGGATTGTTAGGATATGGATCCCCAGTTATGGAATTTGGAAAAGCCTCAAGGTATGAACCTTGAAAGGAATCCCAGGAGGTTTTACTGTCCGGAAAATCCAACAATGTTTCCATATCTTAAGGAGACATTGATGACAACCCCGGCTCTGGCGTTACCAGATTTGACTGAATCCTTTGCACTGTTCACACATGAGTGCCTTTGCCTTGCACAGTAGCTACATCTTTATCTCAAAGACTGGGAATGCAGGATAGAAGGCTGTGGAAAAGAGAATATTTCTTAGAAGAACACCTAAACATCGTCTCCAAGGGATGACCAGTGCACCTCAGAGCAGCAGCCACCATGGTCCTAATTGATAGAATAGGCATGAAAGTAAATGGGAAAAAATTGTCAGTTTATGAGCTGCACATGGTTATGTCTGGTGTAGAGCAAAAAGGAGCTCACTGCTTTTCCTAAGGTAACAGGGAGTACTCCTGGAAAACATATGTTGTTCTAAAGACAGCCACTGCCTTGAATCCTGCTGTGTGCCTCAATTCTTCTGCAAGGGATCAGCATCTCCAACCAAATAGGGACAGCTTTGGGAGCATCCACTTCCCTGCTCAAGTAGCAATAATGCACTGCAAAGCTCACCAGTTCACATCAGCCCTGGAGACTGATGAGCAGACCAAACTGCTGGAGAGGTGGCAGAACAAAGCATCTTGTTGGCAATTCTTTCCACAGTTGAGAATCTTCCCAAATCCGACCCAGAACACCATGATGAACACAATCATTCTTCAAATGCTCTAATTGTCTAATTTCGTCCAGAAGGGTGGTGGGTAGCAACAAATCAACAAGTTAGAGTGCCTCAAGCAAAAATGACACAAACTAGAGAAGACAAAGATAAAGAAACCCATTGGGGTATTGAAGGTACAGTAGACAATTTGGAAAGGCAGCTACTTAGTCCTAGGCTGAAAGGGACTGTGACAACTGAAATATAAAATCTGCTTACAGTTAATGCACAGTTTTACAAAAGACTGCCCTTGGGGATCCCAAAACAGAGAAGTAAGGCCAGATATTAATGACAAGGACATTTTTCTGAGTTAACAAGAAGTACATAGAATCACTTATTGGGTTTAGTGGACACATTTTCTGCATGGCCAGAGGCTTTTCCTTGTCACACCAACAAAGCTAGAGAAAAGCCTCCAGTCAAAAATAAAAATAGTACTAAGATTAGGGATTCCTTTTGGAATGCCAACAGATGGAGATTCTCATTTCGTAACTGAAACTGTACAAAATTCATGCAAAACACTCCCAGTCAATGAGACCTAATCGGCCCAAGGACGTCTTATCCCAGCAGCAAGATTGAGAGAAAAAATCGGAGTCAAAAAAGAGATATTAGCAACATTTCCCAGGAAACCTCACTAAAGAGCCAAAACTGCTTCCTCTGACACTTCTAAGGACCAGAATTCCAGTGGCTTTTAAAGAAAAAGCAAGGCCACATGAAATGCTCTATGGAAGACCTTACCAAGTTCCTATCCCTTTGAGACAAAATCATGTGATAGGAAATGATAACTTAAATCCTTTTCTAGCATCTTTATAAAAAGTGCTCTCATCTCTGTAGAAATTTTGGGTATGAGCATTCCTGATGACTTTGGATGCTCAGGTACATCCTCATCGACCTGGGGACTGTGCCTATGTCAGAAAGCACAGCAGCAAGGCAATTAAAGGAAAGTGGAAAGGACCAATTCAAGTGTTCCTAAGCACTCCTGCAGCAATAAAAGGGGATGGGACCAGGACATTGATACACCTGCCCCCAAGGAAAGCCAACCCCAACACACGAGGAACCGGAGGGGAAAATAGAGTCAGTTGAAAATATGAAGATTAGACTTCTAAAAGCATAAAAATACAATTTTTTTGATGTGTTGAATTAGTTAGAAGAAATGTCATAAAAGGAAAGATGAGCCATGAAGGGCTAACGATGAAAAATCCCCACTCTCAGCCCACCCTCAGCAGCAGCACTCTTGCATGCTCTGTCAACCAGCAGCAGCCTCCAGGCCAAGGGGAGGCTCCCCAGCACAATTCACCCCGTGCCCCCCACGGCAGCGTTCCTGGGGCTGCTGCACTGCAGAGCTGGAGGAACAACCCCTGACTCTGGGAAAAAAGCACCCCAGTCTCAGGGTTTAAGAGGTGACATTTTGTTGAACTTCACTTGAAGGAGAACAGAAGGGCCACACTGCCTCAGGTGTTCAATGTCAAAATGCCCCAAGAATTCTCAGGAATGGGGACTCAACATCTTTGGCACAGAGATAATTCAGGAATTTGTAGAATACTCTCCAAGGAAGAAGGCCCTACTGAGCGTTCCCAAACGTTATCCTCCCTGTGTCAATTTCATATCTCTCCCAAAAGAAGGTTCTGGCATTGCTGGCCACACCTCTACCCAATCAGCTGGATATAATCCTGAGAAGAAACTTAGAAAAGGGTCGAGACTTCAAACTCCCCATAAATCTGTGCATAAATTACCACCTGTATATCTCTAGAAAGATGGGTTGTGACAGACTAGTTTGGAGAAAACTACAAAACTCATAGAGATTCCTTTGGGGACACTTGAACCCAATTTCTCTTTAAAACCCATTGAAACACCTTGCCTCCAACACGTGTGTAGATGTATTTTACAAAACTCTTGCAAAGATCTGGATATTCCTTGGCTCACTGACAAGGTGAGGCCATGATTTACAAGCAGCCCTGAGAGCTGCTTCAGCTGACAGCTTAGAGCAGCCCACGTGCACTGCTCTGTAACCCTCCAGAACAAGGTGATCTGGGGAGGGGGTTGTGCAAATTCAATGCCTTTGATCACTTAGGCAAAGAGTTTGCATTAAGAAGAAAAGTCAAAAAACACCCCTATACTTATCATAAACAATTCCCATTTGCAGCAATAATTTCTCAAAATGTGCACAACTTCATAGCAGAGGTAGTGAGCTTCCATCCTCTACTGATAAATTTTTTCCAGTGGACAAATATAAGACTTGAAGAACAGAATTGACCAGAAGAAACCCACTGCAAATATAATACAAGCAACAATGACAGAAAGAATTACAAATAGTGAGATTTCTTTATTGTTATTGTTCAATACTATCATCTTTCAACTTCTTAAACTTCCTAAACTTCTTTGAACTAATCCTACACTTTTAAGAAATAATCTATGGCTCAGTGCTATCATAACCTACGTCTCAAGATTAACTTAAATAATCCTAAAAAACTAATCTTCTAGTTGAAATAAAAAATCCAGGGTTTGCAGATTTCATGAGGCTGAAGCAGATGTCTGGTGCCAGTACTCCACTCACTGCTGGTCAAATTCAGAAATGCGTCTCTGAATATGGGCCAGCTTTTTGTGGAGGTACAGGCACCTGCTCTTCATTTCAGAGTAGCTGGGGCTACCCTGTGAAGGAGAAAGCAAAATTAGGGCATGCAAACACTTCTGCAGAGTCTGGAGTCTGATGTCCTTTGCTTGAAAAAAGCCTTGAGGCAGACTCAGCAGCTCTGGTGTCACACGTACCTGTTGTAACTGCTGATAATCTGCAAGGATTCGATGATGTAGTGCCTTCAAAAAAAAACCATGAGGAATGTTTCCCCACCACCATAAAATGCAAACTTTGGTAAAACACTAAAAGTTCACTCAGTCTGAGTCCAGACATTTTCTTCTCTGTCAGCCACCACTCTTCTGGGACATTTGCAAAAACAAATCTCCCTCTCCCAGCATCCCCAGGATCTGCAGTTAAGCCTCTCAACAGAAGGAGCCCATGCTCTAAGACTCTGCTTGGGACATCTCTCACTATACTCTTTTCTTCATAGACAGCTCAAACAGGGGCTTTTTGGGGCAGGGTCTTGCAAAAATCAGACCCAGCCCAAGCAGCATCTGAGCATATATGCCAACCCTGCAGTTTCCTTTGTCTCACTGAGCAGTTCAGGGAATCCAAAACACTGCTGTGATGATGAAGCACAGTCTTCATGGTTTTGTCCTTCTTTACCTGATAGGCTTCAGAGCCTGGAGTCAGAGACTTCCATTGCTCCTGAAACTGTCTGAACTTCTTTGTGGTCTTGTCAATCAGAGAGTGTAAATTCGGTATTCCTCATACTCTGCAATGAAGTCATCCTTGTAGCGCTGGCGTTGCTCCAAGGAGACAATGGCTACGTATTTTCTAAGGGAAAAAATGAGGCCATTTTTCTATGAGTGAACTCTAAGAGAACATTCCAGTAGGTTTCTAGTCCATAAAACACATGTGTAATTTTACACCAAGCACGGGGTAATGTCAAACACAGACACCCAAGCTTTGAGTCAGCTGCTCTGGGACTGACAGTTTCTACTTTCAAGCTCATGTGCTTCAAGAGAATGCAGTCAGGTAACTCTAGGAATCTGTCACATTTCTATGACACTTAGTTGCTAACAGTTTACATTGTAAAGGTTTTCTTCATTAGCAAGTGGAGCACGCTTAGAAAACATTTGCCCTCATTTCAAATGTCAAAGGACAAGCAAACACTGCCGCTTCAGGAAGAGGAGATGCATTACTAAGTTATTATCACTTCCTCTGTAGGAAAAGTTGAATTTAGTTACATTTACTTGTGACAATACATCTGTAAAACATTTTTGTCCGGGAATGCCTTTATGGAGTTGAGTGCACAGACTTGGACTTCTTAGCCACATTCTTGTCTGTCTAATGGTAGAGTTAATGATAATATCTGATTCTTCAAGCAGACAGCTGTTACATCACTGACCATGGAACTGGGGCATTTGTAATACAGCCACAAAAACAAACTCTAGATCGGCCTGAAACTACAACTACTACCCAAACAGCATCTGCTCCTAAGGAGGGAAAAACTCATTAATGCTTAAAGCCACTAATGTGGGTCAAAACTTCTTCATTCCCTTCTCCCACAAATCAACAGGTGTGAGGTTTATCAAGCTCATGATACAAATCCAGGATGAAGTGGCAATGAGAACAATAGATGCCACTTCCCAACACTCTCACATAATGCTTCTGCTCCTCTAGGCTTGAAGTTCTGTCTCTTTTTGGATGACAAAAACACCTTCCACATAGGAATAACCATTTCAAACCACCCTGAGTTTAATAATTACAAGCAGTAAATCCTCAAAAAGTTGAAGTTCAGTCCCAGGACAGACAACAGTTTGTGCCAAGGATACATCCCAGGCCAGATACACCTGACTAGCAGGCAGGATAATTTTGAAAAGAAAACTGCAGATGCCTTGCAACATTTTGGGAGGCACGGGAGCAATGTGAGCCAGGGCCCTGCCGCGCCTGCTCCAAAGGCCGCAGCTGCCCCAGAGCCCCAGAGCTGCAGGAGGCCTGACTGCCCTTGCCAACATCCCTGCTCTGACACAAGCTGGCAGCAATTCCCAGTGTTTGATACCACACACACACACACACTTCTCCCTCCCCTCCTGCGCTGCAAATTCGATGAGGGGATGCAGCCCCACGGCTGCAGCTGAGCCTGTGCAACTGCACTGCAGGAAGGGAGGGCCCGTCCGGGCCTAACCCACCTCGGTGTTCATCTCTGCTCTGAGCCTTCCAGGCCCAACTAAACCTGCTCAAACTCATCCTTTCAGCACAGGAAAGAGCTGGACACAGCACCCACTGAGAGTGGCAAGGCTGAATTGTTCTTTTACTCACCTCAAGTAGTCTGCTTGGTTGCCTGTTGCAGAGCATGTGGAGGCAATGGAAGTCTCTTTTCTTCTTCCTGCAGAAAAGCACAATTTTGACACTCTTCATCACGAGATCTTTAAAAGTCCAAAAGATCCTCATTGGAACATCTTGAAAAAGTCCCTCAGTACATTCTTCTCACAGTAAATTACTCAGAAGCAGCAACAATATTTAATAATAATAAGGTATCTCTGACCTTCTCCAAAGAACCCATTCCTGGGAATTAGAAAGAGGGAATGGCCACGGTATTCTACAGGTTGTGCATTCCCACAGTGTTAGCCCCAGCTCAGCTTTTCGTATTTGAAAGCATGAGGTGCATCTGCAGAGCCATTCAAGTCCTGCAACAGAGGCAGCTTCACAAAATACAACAAAGAAAGAAGAAAGCTGAAGTTCTTCTCATGCCATGTTTTTATCCCCACTTCCCTGCCAATTCCAGAGGCCCAAAGTTCCAATGAGTGTCTGCGCTCCTGTCAGCAGGAAAGCCAATTCCATTCCATAGGGCTTACTGGCACTAAGGCTCCAATACCCTGCAGCCAAAGCCGATTGCTCCTCATTAACGTGGCAGGATGGGGTTGGAAACAGCTCTGCACTTGTCAATTGCCCTTTCCCTCTTGGCAAATGCATTTGGGAAGCATTGCATTCATAACCTCAAAGCCCTCTTTCCAAAGAAATGTTGAAGAATTACGATGACAAGAAAAAGAGCTGCCATAAGGAAAAGTCAGCTGAAACAGGAAGGAACACCCAGGATCTTGGTAATCTCTCTCTTCTTTCTATTTCAGGTCTGGTGGCAAGCATAAAAATGCCACAAGACTCTTATATTCCTTATGAGCTTTCATTGCCATTGTTTACACAAAGAAGTCTTCTGATAACTTAGCCATTCTGGACAATCTGTAAGCTACTTGAGCATCAATTCTTGCGGAAAGAGCTGTCATGGGATGTTCCACTTGTTCTTGTTGATTTCAGTTGTATAGCAGAAATATAAAAAGAAGTGTAATAGTGGTAATAAAACCACTATTATAAAACTGAAATACCAATAGTCACAGTATGTTCAACACAACTTGGAAGAAGAGCTTTGCTGTGATCATTTTATTTCCAAAAGTGCATTTGCTCTCATGGCACTGTCCACATGAAAGCTTCAGCCTAAGCTCCAACTTGAAACACAGAACAGATTTTCCTTCACCAGCTGGGCAGAATTTGGGAACTGGCTCCTGAAGAAAGCTGCTGACGTGTTTATAGATTCAAGCAGGAATCCTCCCAAAGGCATCCCAAGGTTTGCAGGTACTGTGTCTATGTCCAGGAGAAATGTGGAAAGACCATCTCAAAGCACCTGTCTCTACAAGCACACCACCACTTGCAAGAGACATCTGCACACACCAAACCTGCCTCCAGGCTGAACCCAACTTGTAATTTGCAAGGTCAACGTCCAAAAGAGGCAATCCACAGATTTAACAAAGCAACTGAACTCTACCCTGCTGGGGTGCCCCTGTCACCAGAAGTCAAGTGTTCTTAATGCATTTCTGTTTTGCTTTTCAATGTTGCTTCCAATCTGTATCACTTCCATAGCTTTTGAAGAATGAAATTCTGCAGCTAGGATTGAGAGGGAGCTCCCAGCCCAGTTCAAAGTAGAACTCCAGGAAACCACAGCCCAGGTTTTGTAGCTTTTGCAGTTTCCATGAAAAGGCTGAGTTCCATAAACAACCATGGAATCACTGAGATTTGATCAACAGGTTTCAGCAAACTAGTCTGCAATAAATGTGTGACAAGTTTCTGCCTTCAGCATGCAGTCTTGAAAACCTGCTGATGGAAAAAGTGCTGTCCCAGTCAACACTTGTCATTTGACTAGAAATCAGAGGGAAAGAAAAACCACCATTCCCTTTGGCTTCCAATGTCTGGCTCTTCCTTTTAACCAGCTTCTCCCAACAGCAATGTACTTCTCATTTCTTTGTTCTTGATTGGTTTTGCAGTACTTTGAGGGAAAATTTCTAAAAAATGAATGTACTTTTAGACAAGGTTCCAGCAGCACAGGTTCTGGGCTTTGTTGGTTTTGTATTTAAACTAAGACTTGCCATCTAATGTAAAGGCAGAAAAAAAGAGTCTTGATTTTTCATGACCATACATCAGGGATAATGGCAGAGCAGTCATGTAGAACAGTGCCTCCATTTATCCAGTGTCCACTTGAAAAGCTCCCTTTTCACAAGGTCTAGAGCACAATTAATTATTTCAGAATGCAGTCAAAGAAGGATGTTCCCATAGGATAAGACACCACAACAGGAATTTGAGAGAAGCACAATTGGCAAGAAGAAAAGCACGAAGCCTTGGCCTAAAACAGGTGAAGGTCTGTAATTAGGACATGAGAAAAAACCTCCACCGTAGAGACGGTGGGTACGGAAAATCAGTGCTTGCCTGGCTTCTAGCCCAAGATGTGGGGACAGCTGTGACCACCCTGTGGATACTCCAATCTTGGACAGTATAAAGGTGGCACCTCCAGAGAGACTTGGGGATCCCCACCACTGAGAAGTGTTGAAAAGGACTGGATGGGTGACAGAGAGTCCATGTGGGGATGGTATCTCCCCTCTTAATGTCTCTCTCTTCCCCTCACCCTGCCTCTCTTCTCTCATTTCTTTCTATCTCCCTAATTTGCATTTCCACTTCAATAACATTTTTAGTATTGACTGTGGAAAACAGTCATGCTTGCACCTTAATTTAGGCAGAAGCTTCTCTTAATAAGCAAATCTTTACACCACAGTTATCCACACAGGAGTCAGGAAAACCAGAACATCAATACCTTCATCGATATTCAAGCAGTGCCACTGCTTCAGCCTCCCCAGTTCAGTTTTCTCCCTGTTTGAACTGGGGATCTCCTTCTGCTCCTTGGCAGGTGCTGGGATGCTGGAACCCTGAAATTTCTCTCTTTCTTGCACCCCATGGGTGCAGGGGGAAACGGAGCCGGCACTTGGAGACATGTGCAGAGGGAAACGAGATGTGGAAGGCAGAAGGAAGGAAGAAAAGTGGCCACCAGCTGCTGGCTGGACATGACTGGGCTGGTGGCTAATTCTCCTCTTCTTGCTCGTCACAGGACTTGTAAAGTCAGAAGCCAGAGGCCGTTTCTGCATCAATAAGAAAATAATTTGTCCATTAACCTATGATCAGGATCAGCTTTGGCTCCCATTCTGAAAAAGCAGCATTTCTGATTGGCTAGAGTTTGAACACACACCTTTCTACACTAAAAAGAGCATTCCAACCAGGAAGTACTGCAGGTAAATACAGACTCTGTCTTATTCCTACTTTCCCATTTTAGCATTTAGCAAGTCCTACTTCAAGTCTGTAGATAAAAAGCTTTGGGAGAAAGGCACTCCCTTCAGGAGCGCCATCAAATGCATTCTCAAAATGGAAGGTCATGCACATTCACATGCCAGCATTTACAGCACCAGCAAGTCTGCTGAAATTTACCATACAGTCCAGAATGATAAAAATGTACAAAATACCTGAGCAGGTTGGGCTGGAGCATCACCCTCAGAAGGTCCCTGAGATGTCGCTTGGCTGGTGTTGGTGGTGTTCTGAGATGGAGTTGATTTTCTGTATGGATGGTCCAATATTTCATGTTACAAAGCCTAAATATCAACTGTCATAGTACTTTCCTTGCAGGGGAAAACTGAGTCCTTCAGTGTCAGGACTCAATGAAACAGCAAGAAACTGAGTTGGGGGAGCTTTTAGGCAGGATATCAGGAAAACATTCATGGCCCAGAGGGTGCTTGAGCACTGCAGCAGGCTCCCCAGGCCAGTGGTCACTGCAGGAGGCTTTCAAGAAGTGTTTGGACAACACTCTTGGGCACCTGGTGTGATTCTCGTGGTGTCCTGTGCAGGGCCAGGATCCTGGCCAGGTCCCTGCTGCCTCAGCATGTTCTAACAATCTAAGCTTCATTTTCCAGGGATTTTTTTCCTTTCTCTGAAAGACTGAACTTACCGAGAAAGTATTAACTTCAAACTCTGTCTGTCTATTTCAGTGTAGCCAGGCCAATCAGTCTGAAGGGTTTCAAATAGATGCTCCTTCAGACTGAAGGAATTATCCTTTGCGTTCCACTTGGCTACCTACAGGCAGACATGTGGGAAAACAAATCTTTATTATGCTTGCTGCATGCAAACTACAGAAATATGATTAGTCCTGAACAGTTGTTTGTGAGCACCCAGTTGGAAGTAAACAATGTGTTTTTTCTTCAGAGCTTGATTATTCCTCTATTATCACATGAGTTTTAAGCCATATTCATGTTTCACCAATTGGAAACAACCAAGTATCTGCATTCATATCTAGCAAGAGTTCCTTTGAAAGCAACATTGAGAGCTACAATGTGTAAGGACAGGGGGTCAGGCCCAGAGTCCCTCTTCATGTGGCAGAGCCAGGGTTCATTCCAGCAAAGTTCTGCCATGAGAAGGCCATGCACATGCCTTGCTCTATTCCTTTGAAAAGAAATGAGGTGCATATCTTCCTCCAGACAAATACAAAGTCTACTCAAAAAGGTAAATTGAGGTAGTAAAACCTCAGGACCACTGATATCTAAGGTGCAGGTTTAGACTTCATCACCTGACACCTGCTCAGAGTTCCACAGAAAAGCCCGTTGAGAAAGCCTTCATCAATTTGACCCATGCAACACACTGAATAACTCATCTAACACACCACCAACATCTGTCACAACTTTGACTTTTCATTTCTACTTGAAATCATGATTAACATTTATAATTTGGGTCTGTGTTGATGCTTTCTGCCCACAGCTGGAAAAGAAATGTAAAAGTGACAAAGATACCCAGAATCAGGGATTCACTCCTTAGAAGCAGAACTCAGGTTGTGTTGGAAGGGAAGCAAGTGTGTGTGTACCAGATCTCAGCAAGCTCACACTGCCCATTTGAGATTTATACAAAATAAACCCCCACTTGCCCTGATGTCCACAAAAGCCTGAGCAAGGCTTTTCAGGCTCCAGGGCTGCTCACACAGAATTTTGAGAATGCAAACCAGGCCCCTGAGGCAGGTCACACCTCCTACTGCACATTGACTCCAGGAAGTCTCCCCAAATATTGAAATGGAACAGGAAAAATGTTTTTATCCTTTCCCTTCTAAGGAGCTGAGCTTTTAAAATGCATAATCAACTTGAAATCTAATTGGGCTACTTCAGTTGGGATGGCAGAACATGGCTCTCACTACATTGTGAATGTCTTCAAGTTGAAAGAGCCCTGCCACTGCCCTGGGCAAACCCAGCAACAAACTTCCCAGGTTCAGGGAATGAGTTCTTAAAAGTCACTGTGGGATCAACTGAAACTGTATCCATGTGGAATTTTCCTCCCTTGACACTGTTTTCCTAGCTGAAATGTTCCTACTTGACATATTATAGCTGGCAGAATTCAGCAACACCCTAGGAAAACAGGGAATATTGAAAAAGGAAGGAAAAGAACCAGTGCATCTTTCAATGCATGTGCATCCTATTGTTGGCTGTAATAACCAAATAACCAGGGAAATCAGAGGAGCACTGGAGAAGTTACTGAATAAAAGAGTTCCAAGGAAGATGGAGATTTAATCCACATGACAGCAAAGAAACCCTCTGCTCAAAGTTTGGCTCCCATCTTTATCATGGAGGATGTGCATGGAACACCCCTGGAAGGCAATCCCCACCGATCCCAGAGAAGCCAAGCACCATTGAGAGGCCACCTACTCTGTTCAAATGAAATACTGGCCTCAGCAGTTCCTGAACTCCTCTGCTCTGGAACTTCTCCCAGGAAAGTTTTAGTGCCATGACAAACCATTTCACACAACCAAGGAGCCCCTGCGAAGTTATTCCATGAAGGAGTTAAACAGTGCATGGAAAGAAAGAGAATGCAATAGGGCCTGAGGAGCAACAACATTACAAAGTGTTATTCATTGCCAGCTATTCTAGCAAAACAACAATGCCCCAAAAGTTTGGAAGTTTTCTTTCTTTTTCTCACATGCACCTGCAGCTTGAGACCTCTGGATGAAGTTAATGGAAAAATTTAACAGGGAGCATTTCCTAACTTGTTCATCAGGATCTAATTTAAAGAGTGGAGGAACAAATGACAATTAGGAACCAAAGAATAGTGTGGTGGAAATAATGCTGGCACAAACTCCACAATCTCACCTGCTGAAGGATCTTTGCAAGGGTGCCCTTGTCCTTTTGCATGACTCCATCTCTCTGCAAGCGAGCAAGTAACTCTGGCTTCTTGTAAGCCCTCAGAGCAAGTAAATGAATCACCCTGTCCCTGAAGGGTCGCCGATAAACAGCACTGCAAGGATTCTGTTCCCTCTCTGCAGGCTTCATGGGCTTTGTTCCCTTGTCCTCAGGGGCAGGACATGAAGTGTCTGATTCAGCACTTCTCACATCTGCTTGTTTTCCCAAACGAAAGGAAAACAGAAAAAGAAGTGTCAAATGGGAAATTGTCAGAAGACAAAAAAAGGATTTTAAATGATGATGGACATTCTTGGGGACAGAGCTGCACTTGCATATCCTTGTGGATACCTTCCAAATTAGCATATTCTCTGATTCTGTGAAAAAGCCCAGTTCCTAACTGGTGCTGTGTGGATCATATTGCAAAGGGCCCCTGTACACTACCAGCAACAAGACCTGTCTCACCTGAGATACCCTCTGCCAGCCCAAAGCAGATGTAGCACCAAGTTCCACAACTGACTTTCTAATGCCAGTCCTCAGACCCCAGGTATTCAATGTAAAATATTCCCTTAGGATCTATGTAAACCACCACCAAGAATCACACAAATCATCACTCACATGTGAAACAGAACGTCCCCAGTGAGAAATTCAGAAGTTGAGTTTTGTCTCTCCAAAAGCCACCATGATGCTGCCTTAAAATGCTCTGCACGAGGCTAAGGCAGAGCAAGAGCTGCACTTGCAGGGGCAGGGATGTCCCTGCAGGCAGGTGAGTGCAGCCACAGGCAGGTGAGGGCCTGTTTTGCTCAGGGCAGCTGGCTGTGCCTGGCTCAGCTCACTGCTGCAGGCAGCACCACTGAGGGCCTGCAAGGGGAATGTGCACCTCGTGTCTGCCTGGAGCCAGGCTCCTTGGGGAAACAGCACTCAGAACACATTCATACAAATGGCACCACTAAAGCACATCCTGCTTTGAGGGGAATGTTGGAATCCTTGGGCAAGATGACATCAATAACTTCCTTTCACTTTCCTTGAGAAGAAACCCATGCAGAATTTTGGCAAACTTATTGATGATCAAGACAAACAAATCAAGCATGGTTTTCCATATTGACCTTATGAAATTCTCTCTGTGACTTCCTCAAGGTCATTTGCTTTCAATTTCCCAATTAAATTTATTGGAACATGACAGTGCCTAGGTACTCCAGAACCAAAATCTTACCTACAAAGTCTGTGAATTTAAGTGCATAAGGTGGTCCAAACCTTGACCTCCATGCTCCAAATTCCAGCCCATCAGGCAGTATGGGACCTGGGAAGGACTGGCAGGCTTTCTCAGGGGAAAACAAACCAGTGGCTGAATGCTGTGACAAGAGACTGCAAGGCTGACCTGAGGGCAAACCACCTCCAGGTTGAGATCTCTCAACACAAGAAATCCCCTGTCCCAAAAATATGCTGCAAAAATGAGTTACCAAGTTGAAAATCTTACAGGCATTGAGCAAAATATGAAAGGCAGCCATACCTCCCAGTGGGTAACATGATTTGACATCCTCTGCACTTCCATTGTGCGACGCCTCACTGGCATTTGACTAAAATGGGAAAGAAATTTTCTGTAAAATCTTCAGCCTACTCTTCATTACTGCTGATTAACTAGGCCCTCCTTTATCAATAAGAGCTGTATTTGCAAAGGTTTGCTGTCACATCACCAAAAAAGGGCTGCTTTGACACAATTCTCCCTCTGAAAGCAGCCGGCCACAAAAGTGTCCTGAGAGAGCCACCCTCACTTAGCCTCTAATGCAGCCAAGCATTAATGTAGCAAGTCATCCTTTCCCAATTGCTGGAATTTATAGGCACAGGCTTCCCTTGAAATCAAGTGCCTGAGTACAATTGAACTGGTCAGTGCTAAGCTAATAATCCAGAGAGGCTCACAAAAAGATCTGAATGTCTGGACAGCATCTGACACTGGGATTTATTTGGCACTAAGGAAGCACATGCTGGAGTCAGCTCCAGGAACAACTTCAACAGCAAAAGATGAATTTCAACTGTAACAGGCACCAGAACCCTTTCTCGTTTCTTCAGCTCTAGATGCAATTATTTCCATAGATGTAAACCTGTTTATCCTAAGTTATACAGAATAGTGGATCCTATGTTAGTCAGAGGTTACAAAGTTTGGGTGCCTGGCTGAACTCATCATTTAGTACAGCATGTGACACACTCCACTGGAACTCAAAAATTGCTACAATATCTATTAACATGAGCATATTTTTTAAAAAGCTGCTACTGCCATGCAAGTGCTTCATTCTGAAGGCAAAATTGCCTGAGATAGAATCTAAAAATCTATGATAAATGAACTGAAAATTATGGACTAATTACCATGAGAAGGGAGACATCACTATCCAACAGAAAATAGAATATTACACTGTGAAAGGAATTGTATAATTTAGAGCCAATGAAGATTAATTCCTTTGTTTACTAAAAGTGGATTAATACCTAGAAAAGCTTTGAAATGATGGGCATGTGGTTGCAGTTCTCCACTCTGCATCACAGCCAGGAATAAAGTCATGGCTACTCCTAATACTAAAAAAATTGATTTAGAGAGTTTCCTTTATCCTGACAAGCTCAGTGAGTGTAATACAAACATGGAACCATGAGAAATCCATGCATTTTTGCCACGAGCCATGCCCAGAGCATGAATTTCCTGAGTGTCAAAGAACAAAGAACAAGTGACTTCCACTGACACCTGCTCAGTGTCACACCTGAGTGCCACTTGCATC
>JALJVW010000100.1:0-16070 GCA_024865655.1 Emberiza elegans
AAGTGATTTTTATTGAAGTGCCTTAAAGGCCACACCTGATACAGTACCGAGCTACAGTTGTGGTTTGCCTGGATGGCTCCAAGATGGGAGCAAAAAGAGGGCTTGGTCACGAGATCTCTGGCATTTTATAAGTTTCTAGTCCATTTGCATAGGGAGTTAGTTACCCAATTAATACTTCAAATTATAGTTTCATCCTCCCTTGCTTGTTTGCCTGCCTCCTCTTTCATTGTTTATGCTTTGGGGCTGAAGTTTGAAGGACTGTCCTTGAATCTCTCCAGCTAGAACAGGATTGTTTGTCTTTACCATGTGCTGTGAAAGATCCCATTAACACTTTTCCAATAAGCTAAAAGCTGCAAAACAGAACAGAAAAACTTAAAACCCTAAAGGTATCAATTGTCTGTAGTCGGACGAACAACAGGACCAGAGCTCTGCTTGCTTTTAGTTAGTTCTTGTGCTGAGGCAGAGAAGTTCCTGGACTGTGATTTTCTTTTCCATGGAGCTGTTTAAACCTGCTCTGGACTGAACACCCACCACATCGCTGGCAGCCCCCACGTGGCCCACCTGGCTGAGCCTTGGCCATGGCACATTTCCAGTGCTGGAGGAATTGATGATCGAAAAGAGACTGATGAGACTGAGTGAGTGCAGCCTGAACTACAGCCCACAGAGGAGCACCAGTTGTCATCTCTTTTGGACCTGCAAGGTTTTCCTGCTTGTTCATTTTTTTGTGTTGGTGAATGCCCCAGGTCTTTTCTCCAAGGAAATATTTTCCTGATCTGGTTGGGAAGGGCTGTTTTTAATTTGCTTTTTGAAAACCTTTTGGAGGTTTTTTACCAATTTGCCTAAACCAGGACAGGGCAGTGGAAGAAGGGGGAACCCCAAGTGGCTGGATTGACACTGGAGAGGGGACCCTGGGACCCAAAACCCTAATCAGGACCCTGGAGAGGGGGATCCCCAGGGTCCCTGGGATCCCCAGTCCTGAGATGGGGACCACCAGAACCCAGAGGGATGAGACTGGAAATGGGACACTGTGGTGGCATCCAAATTCACTCTTGATTTTGGAGACATCAGGTGACTTCTAGAGATGGACTTGGGTGGGAAGGAATCCCCAAGTGAAGGCATTCACACCTTGTTTTTCCCCAAACTGGGATTTTCCTCAAACCATCCCACAGTGACATCCCCCCTGCCCCACTCTGGGTGAGCTCAGTCCCAAACCTGACCCTGATCCTGGTCTCAATCTCACTCCATGTTTAGACACACTCTCAGTTCTGTATTTAATCTCATCCCAGTGCCAGACTCATCTAGCCCCAGACCCAATCCCAACCCCAGCCCTAAAGCCAATCCCATGTCTAGCCTTTACCCCAACCCCAGCTCTAATCCAAATCTCAGCCCCAACTCCCAAGCCCAGCCCCAACCCAGCCCTTCCTAAATCCTCAGCCCCAAACCAAATCCCAGGTTCAGCCCTTCTGGGGGTTTGGGGTGTCTCTGTCCCTCTGAGCCCGATGATGTTTGGGTGGGGTCCCAGCAGGGCTGAGAGGGACAGAGACCCCCGGCCTCCCCAGGGGTGAGAAGGTCGGAGAGCCCCCAGCCCCGAGCACCCTCAGTGGTGAGAGGGACACAGAGCCCTGGTCCCCAGCCCTGCACAGGCATTCCCTGAGGCCAGAGGGATGGAGACCCCCTGAGCATCCCCAGGGTGAGGGGACAGAGACCCCTGAGCATCCCCTGGGCTGAGAGGGACAGAGACTGCCCAGGGGTGAGAGGGGCACCCCCAGGCACCTGGGTGAGAGGGAGGAGACCCCTGGGGAATGGCCTGGGGTGAGAAGGGATGGAGACCCCCTGGGGAATGGCCTGGGGTGACAGGGACAGGGACAGCCCCCCCAAGCCCCTCCCAAGCATCCCCAGGGCAAGAGGCACAGAGACCCCTTGAGCATCCCTGGGCACTGGACAAAAAAAACTTGGCAGAAATCAAACTTAACTCTGCATAAATCACTTTTGATGAATATTTGATTTTCCCACAAGTCACATGTGATGAAAACACAAACAAATCCCAAACATGAATAAACTGACAATCCAAGCAGTGATGTGGCAATTCCAAGTTTCACTGGTTCCTGCACAGCTCCAGCTCAGCTGCTGGCAGGTTCAATAAAAGAAAAGTGGAAATTTGGCCCAATACAGATATTATTAAAAGGAAGGGAAACTCTGTGTAGCTGTCACAAAGGTGACAGGGATGAAGAGAAAATGATTCTCACATTTGGCAAAGAACCCAAGCCTGGGAATTCAGGAGTTATTTGGGAATTTACTACTTGAGCTGGGCTTCTTGTGGGACTTTTAGCAGCCTTGTGTTCCTCACCGTGGGGTGAATGAACCTTGTCAGTCTCACTGGTAACATTTTTCCCTTTCCTCCAGCGATTTTAACAAACTTTTCAAGGAAGGACAACAAAATATTTTCTTTACACTGGCCACCCACAACAGCCATTTTCCTCATCAGTTCTCCCATAAGTCGCTCAGAGGAAGCTGCATCCAAGTTTCCAAGAGTTCCTCCAGAGAGAACCACAACCTCCTCAGAGGAGGGAACCATGCTGTTGTCAAAGGCACTTGGGGTCAGACAACAGTGCCTAAACTCACTCTGCCAAAATAATGTCACAATCTGGTTAAGAAAATTGTTAGAGAGATGCCTCTGCCCCAGTTAAGGTGCTAATGAGACCAAATCCAAAGTGGATTTTATTGAACAGTAAATGTGAGGTAGAGAGAGAGATGGAAAGAAAGAGAAAGGGGGGAGAGCAAGGGAGTGACAGGGACAGAGACCTCCCCTGGGCAGGGCAAGTGTGACATTGTCCCCTGTGTGTGTGGCCTTCCCAGGGTGGGGGTTTTACACCTGAGCCAGTTTGGGTAAGGGGGGTGGTGTTCACCCCCTGAGCAGGGATTACCCCACTGTTTCAGGTTGCAATGCAAGATGTAACCAAATGCATGTTTTCAATCCCCATCTTCATCAACTGCTATAAACAGGTGGGGCAGTGTTCTTTATCTCTTCCATGACTCACCCCTGATAACGCCCTCCAGGGAGATATCTTCTGTGAATGGGCCATTGAGTGTCACTGCAGGACTGATAAAATTCCATCATCCCATTGTGGGATGCTCCGCCTGGGGGAGGAACCAAGCATTCCTACCTGGATATAAGCTGAGGCTTTCAACACCAGGAGCAGCTTGCCTACTGGATTCCCAGAGGACAAGAGCTCCAGAACCACCACTGGACCTTCAGAGGAAGACCAGACCCTTCTACAGGATCACTGCTTTGACAGAATCACGTTCATCACTCCAACAGGACTGCAGCCACCATTTAATGGGACTGCTGCCACCACCCTGACCAACAGGGTGTCAGGTTATATCCTGACTCTGTCAGTTTAAGGCAGTGTTTCTGTATCATTGCCTTGATCCTAATTTTCTTATTAAAGTGTAATTCTGGCTTAGACTCTCCCCCTGGTTTGCCATCAAACCAGTAAAAAACTCAATGTACTCATCCCTTGTTTTCCTCCCAAAACAGGATTTCCCATTCCCAAACCTTGCCAGATGGAGGAGGAGGCTGTGAGGAAGAGGAAGATGCCCTGGGACACCCAGGCAGGTGAGGAGGAAGTCAGTTTCCCTTTCCCCCTCTCTCCTGCTCCATCTCCCAGCCCAGCATGGCCCCTGGCTGCAGGACAACCCTGCTGCCAACCCTGTCCTGCCAGGGGATGCACTGGGGGATCTCCTTCCCCTTCCCTCTGGCATGGAGGCAAATCCCATCCTCTCCTTGTCCTTCCTCCCCCAGACAAGGAGCTGAGGATGGAGACCAGGGAGGAAAAATCCCCATGGCAGAACCTCATGGAAGAGGCTGTTTTGAGTGACTCCACAGCACAGGAATCCAGTGGGGAGGAAAAGCCCCAGAGATCCCGCAGGAGGAGGGGCTCCAAACCCAGCCCAGGGTGCTCTGAGGAGGAAAGACCCACCCTGTGCCAGGAAGGTGGACAGAGCTTCAGCCAGAGCTCGGAGCTGGTGGCCCAGGAGCAGCTTCATGATGGGGAGAAGCCCCACAAGTGCTTGGAGTGTGGGAAGAGCTTCAGGCAGAGCAGCACCTGATCCGCCACCAGATGATCCACACTGGGGAATGGCCTTATGAGTGTGGGAAATGTGGGAAGGGCTTCAGCCACAGATCCCTGCCCTTGTCACCCACCAACGCATCCACACTGGGGAGAGGCCCTATGAGTGTCCCCAGTGTCAGAAGAGGTTTCAGACAAGCTCCCATCTCCTCTACCACCAGCGAATTCACACGGAGGAGAGGCCCTTCCGCTGCCCTGACTGTGGGAAGGGCTTCAACACAACTCCACCCTCATCATCCACCGGCGCATCCACACTGGGGAGGCCCCTACGAGTGTCCCCACCTGTGGGAAGAGGTTTCAGACCAGCTCAAATCTCCATTTGACCAGACATTCACCCAGGAGAGGCCCTTCTGCTGCCCTGACTGTGGGAAGGGCTTCAAAAGCCCCCACCCTCATCACCCACCAGCATACCACACTTAGGGAGAGGCCTACAAGTGTCCCCAGTCATGGGAAGAGCTTTGAGCTCTCACTTGACCAGACTTCATAAGGGAAGCCCTGCAAAGTGCCCCCCATTCATGCCCACTCCAGCTTCATCCCATTGGAGGATCCACGTTGGGAAGAGCCCTGGTGATCCATGTTCCCTGTGATCCATGCTGGGAAGACACCTGTCCCTTTTCCTGCCCCCTGCCAATGACCTGATGTGGGATTGAAGAACATGAGGGTCTGGCCATGGCCCTGTCATTACATTCACTCCCACCTCAGGTCATTGCCAGGGGCAGGAAAGGGACTCTCTCTCTCTCTCCCTGAGGAGAAGGGTGTCCTTTCCAGGCAGGAGGAAATACATGGCCTGGAAAGAGCCAGGCAGTTTGTTTTAGTTTTCCCTGTAAATAGTTTTATTTATCCCTTCTGTTATCAATATTTTTTCTGTTCTGTTTGTTCCTTATCTTGTTGCTGTTCCCAATAAATTGTTCTTATCCCAGCCTGGGATCTTTGCCTTTTGTGCTTTCCATGGGAGGTGGGAGGGCAGCGAGGGCAGCGTGGTTTTAATGGGAGCAGGAAATTGGGGAATCCCATTCCTGAACCCTGGCCCATGGAAACTGAGCATCCCAGCTGGTCCCAGCCCTGGTGGCCATGGCAACAGCCTTGGGAGCGGGTCCCTGGCTGGGGCTGTGGGAACCTCTTCCCTCTGGTGCCCAGGGACAGGAGTGGAGGGAACGGGCTGCAGCTGAGTTGGGGCAGGCTCAGGTTGGATGTCAGGAAAAGGTTTTTGCCCAGAGGCTGCTGGGGCCCTGCCCAGGCTCCCCAGGAAGGGTCCCAGCTCCAGGGCTCTCTGAGCTCCAGCAGCATTTGGACAGCTGCCAGGCCCAGGCTGGCATTGTTGGGGTGTCCTGTGCAGGGCCAGCAGTTGGACTTGAGGATCCTGATGGGTCCTTCCCAGCTCAGCCAATTCTGTGGTTCTGGGATCCCATGAGCCTGGGGATGGGGGACTGCCAATGGTTGCCATGGCAATGGGCTCTGGCTGGGCTCTGGCTGTCCAGGCCTGAGCTGGTGTCCATGGGCAACCACCATAGCAACAGGGGGGGTCTCCATGGAGACCATGCCAATGGGGGACTGACCATAGCAGGGGGGCTGGTGATGGTTGCCATGGAAACTGACCATAGCAACAGGGTCCTGGTGATGGTTGCCTGCTAGGGGATCAGATTTGTCACAGGCCCTCAGAGGGGTTCCATGGGGACTTTCCAAGAGTCTCCAGGCTGTTCCAGAGGGCTGGAATGTCACAGGCAGAGACAGGGGCTCCATGGAGACCTCCCAGGGCTTTCTGGGGATGGTAAAGAGCCGTGTGTGGTCAGAGGCAGTCACAGCCATTCCATGGTGACATCCCAGGGACCTTGGGCTGCAAAGGCACCGATCTGTCACAGGCACTCATGGGGGCTCCACAGTGACATCCCAGGAGTCCCCAGGCTGCCAAAGAGCCAGGATGTCCCAGACACTCACAGGGGTTCCTGTCATGGGCACAGTGGGAGCTTCAGGCAAAAGCTTTATTTCTTTATTGGAGAAACTCCTGCTGAGTCATGAGATGGAGAAATGACACCCAACAGCCACCATGGATCCTCAAACCCCTGCAGGGCCCCTAGACTTCTAAAATTCCTTCTAAGAGAGGAGACTGGGAGCAGCTGGATCCAATCCCAGCCCCAGAATTTGTCAAAGGTGTAAAAGATTGGACAGGTGGAATTCAACTTTAACACAATTTGTCCCACAGGATTAATGATAGAATACCAGATTAATTTATATAAATATGTCTCTGGCTTATTCTGATCATGATCAGAGAGAAAGATCTTAACCAGAGTTATTTACTCCACAGTTCAGGAGCTATAACAATTATTAGAATATAGTGCTCTAGGCAGCAATTTTGAAGTCAACAGGGCCTTGCTGGAGTTGTTGGAGCCCATTGCAGGCAGAGCCTCCTGCTCCAGCAGGAACTGCCTTTCCTGTGCCATGAGCAGGGCAGGTCCTGCTGCAGGAAAAGCCCCAGGCCAGCCCCAGCACAGGGAAGGCCTCGGGCACAAGGGCAGAGTGCCGTGCTGGGAGCTGTGCCAGGGAGAGCCTGAGGCACCAAAGGCACCTTGGCAGCAGCAGCTGCTTGCAGGCCATGGCCAGAAGCCTCCCTTGGCAGCCCGGCCTGGTGGCCACCACTGCAGAGCTGCTGCCTCAGGGCTCATTCCTGGCTGGGCTCTGAAAAGCCACTTCTGCTCCAGGAGCCTGACTGGGAAGCCATTGGCCCCAGCACCTTGGGGACAAGATATTAATGACAAAACTCTTCATGCCAGCAGAGCCAAGGCAGGGGCAGAGGAAAGGGGAGAGCCAGGCCCAGGGGACAGGGCTGCCATGGTGATGGCTGTGAGGTCACTGCCCCTGCAGCAGCCTGGCTGCCCTCAGCAGACATTCTGGCCAGAAGCGTTGTGAGGGCACCCAGCACATCAGAGAGCCCACACTACAGGAATTCTGTCACTGGGGATGAGAGGGTTTCACTGGGTCAGGTTGCACAAAGCTCCTGCTCTTGGACAATTCCTGGGATGGGTCATCCACTTCTCTGGAATAACTGTTGCAGTTTTGTGCCACTCTCATAACTGTAAAATATTTCCTCTTTCTAACAAATGTAAATCCACCCTCATTCAGTTTAAAGATATTGACCCTTCTTCTGTCACTGCAAGATTTGGGAGAAAATAACTTTGATCACTATTTTTCCATTTTCACAGACCTTGGAAAGGACCCAAAAATCTCCCAAGATGGGCTTTGGAGGTTTCATCACATAACCAGCAGGGGAGAGGCTGATGGCTCTGGGGCTCAGTGGTGTGGAGACTGAGGACAGAACAGGAATAGCCTGGGAGGGGTGGAAGGGTGGTTTCAGAGAGGCTGGAGCTTTTCTTCATAGTGGGAATGAGCCTGAAGAAGACATAATAGCACCAAGGGCAGCTGGGGAGGTCCAGAGTGGACACCAGGAGAAAGGAATGTCCTTACCAGGGCAGGGCTGTGGTGCAGCACATCCCCCTGAAGGAGCCTGGAGCAGCCCAAGGCTTTGTGTGGGCAGGCAGAGGCAGGCAGGAGGCAGAGCTGTCAGCAAAGGAAGGGCCCAGCCAGGTGACGCAGCCGGGGGATGCTGACAGCCTGAAGGGACAGGTGTGCAGGTTTGCTCAGCATCAGAGACACCTTTCCCTTGCTTGTCCCCACCTGTCATCACTGCCACCAGTGTTCTGCTCTACCTGGATCCTGGGGACACTTTCTCAGTCATGCCCCTGAGAAGGATCTATTTAAAGTATGAGAAACTTCAGTGTTTCACCCTCTTTTTGAGTCCCTGAAAAGTTCTTTGAGCACGCTCTGAGGGACTGAGTCTGATGCAAAGAGCACCAAAGCCCCAGAGGGTCATTAAAGTCCTTGTGCTGTGTCTGTGCTGCTGAGCTGGGCTGGGCTCCTGGCCCAGAGGCAGCTCCTGGCAAGGGCAGCGCTGCAGAGAGACAGCTCTGGCCAGGAGCAGCTCCTGTGCACAGCCCAGCAGGGCTGGGGCACTGCCAGGGCCCCTCAGGGACACCAGCAGGGCACAGACAGAGCTCACAGGGGCTCAGCACTGGCAGGGGCTGTGGGATGTCCCAGAGGGGGCTGTGTCACAGCAGCACCTCTGTGGCTGTGTCATAGAGGCACAGAGCAGCTGTGATGTCAGCAAGGGGCTGTGTGACAGCACAGAGTGGGCTGTGTGAGGTCACAGATTGGGCTATGACATCACAGAGTTTGTTGTGAGAGGTCATTGAGCAGCTATGGCATCATAGAGGGGATTCTGTGACATCACAGAGCAGGCTGTGACATCATGGCATGGCTGTATGACATCATAGAGCTGGCTGTGAGGTCAAAGTGTGTGCTGTGACATTACAGAGTGGCAGTATGACATCACAGAGAGGGTTTTGTGACATCACTGAGGTGGGTTGTGACATCACAGAGCTGGCTGTGACATCACAGAGTAGGGTGTGAGGCCATAGAGCAGACTCTGCCATCATAGAGGGTGGCTCTGTGACATCAGAGAGTGGGTTGTGACATCACTGGGTGGCTGTGTAACATCATAGAGCAGGCTGTGACATCACAGAACAGACTGTGACATCACATGGTGACTTTGTGACATCACAGAGTCTTTTGTGACATCACAGTGCAGCTGCATGACATTCCAGAGTGACATCCCAGAGTTGGCTCTGTGACATCACAGGTGCTGTGTGACATCACAGGGGCTGTGTGACATCACAGGGGCTGTGTGACATCACAGGAGGCTGTGTGACATCACAGGGGGCTGTGTGACATCACAGGGGCTGTGTGAGGTCACTGGGGAGGTCACTCTGCCCCAGCCCCCTCACAGTTCCCCCCAGAGCAGTCCAACCCTGCTCGTGCACAGCGGGGTCCCCTGTCCCCCCGGGTCCCCCCGGCCCCGGCCCCGCAGCCTCCCCCAGAGGATGTTCCACGAGATCGACCCCAGAGCCTGACATGGGGACGGGGGGCCTGGGCCCTGGGGGGTGGCACAGGGGGACAGGGACCCCCTGGATATGTCCCCATGTCCCCCAGGGCCAGAGCCTGGGCCAGGCCTCCTTCACCCTGTTATAAACGAGGCCTTGAGAGCGCTGAAAACATCCCCAGCAAGGGATCAGCAAAACCCAGATTTAATATTAAGGGACAGCAGCACAAAGTTCCTTGGCAAGAGTCACTCTGCTCCTGACTGGACACTTCAGGCACACCAAGGAAACAAAGCAACAACAAAACCAAACAAAATCCAGGCAATCAAAACAGAAATGAGCCGAGAACTGTCCCTGTCTCTGTGTGTGTGTTTGTGTGTGTGTGTGTGTGACAAAAGGGCAGTGAGGGAAAGGAAAAATAGAATACGGCCTAAAGCTTAACAGAGCTCCAACTGAATGGGAGTTAACTTATACCTTAACATGAACTTCTACCTTAAACTTCACAATTTAGCAAAAGAACAGCACTTAATAGTATTTAACCTTACCTATAACCTATGACTTTGCAATTTAACAGAGGAATAACATTTAACAGTATCTAGCTCACCTTATACTTTAATTAATCTTAGCAATTTAGGAAAGGAACAACTCTTAGAAGCATTTAACTTCACTTAGACCTTGTTACTTAAGCTTACTTACAGGCCTGACTGACTCAGCTATCCAAGGCACTCAAACCCCTCAGAGAGCAGCATTTCTGCCACATTTCCCCAGCACAGGCACTCCTGTGTGCACACAGACACACAGAGTCAGTGCAAGGCACCTGTGAGAAATTCCCCTGAGGGCAGGAAATGCTCCCTGTGGATCCTTTGGCATCTCCCAGTGGGTGAAGGTTGAGCCTGGAGGAGTGGGGGGGCCCAGGCTCTGTGGTTGTTGGGATCCCTGAGTGCAGCAAATGGGAGAGTTCCCGGCTGGGAGAGGCCCCACTCAGAGGGAGTGGCTGGCCCAGGAGAGCTCCAAGGGCTCCTTTTGGAGCGCTGTTTGCAGGGCCCCAAGAGAGGGGCTTCAGTCCCAGCAATGGTTCATCCTGGCCACACTTGGCACCAACAGCTTTCTTTGGCACTGTGAGAACAGGGATGTTGTGCCACTGAGGGAACAAAACCAGTTCCCAGGGCTGCTCCTACAGAAAGCAGGAGCTGGTTGGGCAGCAGCAGTGCCTGGAGCAGACAGTGTTTGTGATGAGCTGCAGAGGAGCTGAGCCCAGGGGCTGTTGGCCAAGGCCGAGGCCCAAGGAGCATTTCTCAGCTGGCAGGGCGGCCTGAGAAGGGGGGGAATGCAGCACAGCCCAGGGAACCCCATGGAACCAAGGGACCATTGTGACACTGTGGGGCCCATGAGACCAAGGACCAAGGGGCCCATTGAGACCAAGGGACCATTGTGTGGGGCCTCATGGAATCAAGGGGACTGTGGGGACCACTGTGACACTTGCTGGGCCTCATGGAACCAAGGGGACCATACTGATGCTGTGTGGCTCCATGGAATGTAGGGATCATTGTGACACTGAGAGGCCCCATCAAACCAAGGGCCCATTGTGACACCACTGGGCCTCTGGGCCTCATAGAGGCTGTGGAGGCCATTGTGACACTTTGGGATGAACCACAGAACCAAGGGGCTGGAACCATGGAACACCATTGTGAACCCCATGGTCTCATGGTGCCAAAACTCCATTGTGAATCATGGAGAGACCATTGGGACACTTCACAGGGCCTGACACTGCAGGGGCCTCATGGGATATCAAAGGTCCATTGTGACACTGTAACCAGAGGGCCATTGTGACACTGTGGGGCACCATGAAACCAAGGAGACCATTGTGACATGGAAGGGACTCATGGAATCATGGACCACCCTTGTGAGGCCTTTGGGGGCCTCAGGAAACCAAGATGGGATGTTCACAGGACACTGCAAGGCCTCATGGAACCAGTGAGACCATTGTGACACAATGAGGTCCCATGGAACAAGTAGAGGATTGATACATTGTGTGGCAGCATGGAACCAAGGATCCATTGTGATACCATGGCACCTCATGGAACCAAGGGCACCATAATGACACAGAACAGCTCTGGGGATCCCATAGGACCATGGGCCCTGTGTGACACTGTGGGACCTGTGGAGCCACAGAGACCATTGTGACACTGCAGGGCCCAAAATGGAACCAGGAGAACACAGGACAGTCTCTGGCTGGTTTGGCATCCCACTGGGGCCACCTGACCAGTCCAGCTGATCTTGGCATGTGGAGGGTCTCATCTCATCCCTGCTACTAAAACACTGGGGCTCTGTTTTTTCCTTCCTATGGAAAAGAACTGTCCTTTTTTGGCCAGGTGCCCATGGCCAAAATTGGGATTTCACCTCAAAATTGCCTGTTGTGACAGACTGGAGGAGATTGTTGGCTGGAAACATTTCATGTAGGGGGGAGGAAGGGGCAGGTCCAGCCTTGCCCTGACCTGGAACCCCAGCACTGCCCTGCCCTGGAACCCCAGCCCCCCCAGAGCCTCTATGCCAGCCCAGCAGTGGCTGCCAGCCCCTGGCACAGCACAGGCAATGCTCCACAGCCACCTCTGCAGCCCCCAGCCCAGCTCCTGAGGGACCAAATGAGCCCAAATCTCACCTGAGGAAGGGCCCAGGAAGACCAAGGGGTATTGAAGGCTGACCACAAGGCAAGCACACATCTTGACCCTGCCTCCTTTTGGAATTTCTATCTGAACAGTGCTGGAATCCAGAAACTGGTAGCTGTGTGTGTACTTCTCTGTATGTTTTTTTGTCTTTCTCTCTTTCTGTGTTTTCTTCTAATTCACTCCTCTTGCAAATTTTGAGTAACTTAAAATTGAATGAACTAAGACTTTGTGAAGTTGAATGGACAAGTTAATGCTTTGAGAAGCGTTTTTTGTTGAATCTCATATTAAACATTTGCTGAAGTTTCTCTGATTTTGTAAAGCTGCCAGTGAAGGCTGTTTTGTTGTTTTGAGCTCCTGAGAATCTCTTGTTGGTATTTATCCAGTACATCCAACTCAGAGTACAGAAAAAATTGTAATTCCTTTTAAATGTCTCCTTGAGAGAGTTGTTTGAGGGATGGGAGTCAGGGCTTGTCTGTTCTGCTTGGCAAAGCCCAGGCAGGGCTTTCCCAGCCACATTCCACACTCCATTTCCCAGCTGGAGCCGCTGGTGCCTCTGAGTTGTGCTGCCCCAGCCCCAGGGACGCTCTCCTTGTCTGCCCATTCCCCCACGGTCTCTGGGCAGGGATGGCCTCAGTGGGGGCTGCTGACATCCTCAGCAACTTGGAGGCTGCTGCTGAATTTTCCTGCTCCCGAGGCTTGTTCAGCCTTCAGCTTTTCAGTGCAGGAATTCAGTGTCCCAAGGCTCATTAACATTCAGAACAGCTTAACGAGCCAAGCCCCAGGGGATAATTTGCTTTTAATTTTCAAATGTTTTGTGGTTAATTAGACAGATCTCAGTAGTATATAGGCAGTGACTGCGTGATATTTAAAAAGACAGCAAGAAAGGATTTTCTAGGTCCTGTTTAGGTTTTTTTCCCCTGTTAATACATTGATACATGCAATCTCCATATGACATTGAATTGAAATACCTCCTCATGCAGTTGGAATAGAGATGAAAATCAAGACCCTTCATGGCTGACAATCAATCAGACTCTGTCCCTACCCCCACCCCACCATTTCCCCCATCCAAGCCGTGGCACTCAGAGCAGCCTTGTGCAAATCTGAGCTCCCTCCAGCCCAGGCTGCACCTGCAGGGTTGGAGCTCTGTGGCTCCAACTCCTACCTGCTTTCCTTGGAGAAGGAGCTGCCCGAGACACAGAGGGATGTTCATTTCTTGTCAGCCAACAAAGCCAAGGCAAGGCACAGCTCCATTAAATGCAAAAGTCATTCCTCTGCTGGATATTAAATCCACTTTCCACAGCAGACAGCCTCAGAGCAATGGAAAACACCTTCTGTGCCCAGCACAGATCCCAAGGCCCCCAAAACCCTCCCTGCCCTGATTCTGCCCAGATTTGCTCTTTGCACACACGAGTCACACGCTGAAGTCAGGAGCTCCCTCCATGGCCAGAGGGAGGAAAAGAGGGAAAGGGGATGAAGAGCTCTCCTGTGCAGAGCCAAGGTCCAAGTGCTCTGGGATGTCCCAGCAGCATCTGACATGTCCACCATCCCCCAGAGATCTCCATACAGTAACAGTTTTAGACAAAGACAAAAGAAAAGGTAATTCTATGAGATATAAACACAATTAAGATGTTGACTAATATGATATTTATTTGAGCTTCAGAAATAATGGGCAATTCCCTGAAGCTCAAAGCATGAAACCAGTCAGCTGAAGGACCCTTGAATGATCAGAAAGCACTGGGAGGAATGTTGAGGGTTTTTTGCAGGACAATGGACATATGCAACATTTGCAAAATCCAGCCTTCATAGAAACTGAGTAAGGTCACCATGCCCTGGAAGGACACAAAAGAAGAACACACTCAGCAGCAGACGGTTCAGGATGCAAAGGCAGACAAGAAAACCGCAGCGAGATGCATGAAGAAGAAAGACTAACTAAAATTAACTGAAATCAAAATGCGTGCATAAAAAGGATGTAGGCAATGATGTATAACTTGAGGCATGAACAATAGAGAACAGTATAAAAATGGCTTGCTTTTTGTAATAAATTGGTTTCACTTGATCATATTGATCGTGGCATGATGTCCCATTAATGATCCTCTGCACCTAGGAACCAGAAATGCATGCAAGCCTCCACCCCAAGAGACATCATGAATTCAAAAAACATGTCCATTAACTGCTTTATACCAACACAGAGTAATGGCAACCAAAATGCAGTCAGACCAGGTTTTTTTACACTTTCTCTTAAGCCCCACGAGTTGGGCCCCAAATTTTGTCCTGGTTTAGGGCAAATTTGGGAGAAAACCTCCAAAGGGGCCCCTCCAGAAAGCAAACCCACACGGCCCCTCCCCAGAACCAGTTCAGGAAGGATTCCTTGGAGAGAAGTGGAAAGAACCTGTTTATTTAACAGACAAAGCACCTCCCAGCACAAAAAATGAACAATACCAGGTGACAACACTCTTTCACCACTCTGAAAAAGATGACAAATTCAGAAAGTCTCTCTTGGGAGTGGTTTCTCTGTTATCATTCCCTCCTTTGCTGGGCCAAAGGTGCAAACTTTGCTGCTGCAGCCACAGGTGCAAACTCTCGGTGTTTCCCAGGTTCCAGTCCAGAGCAGGCTTGAGTGGTTCCACAAAAGGGAAAGGAAAAACAGTCCAGAGAAAAATTCGGACTGCTTAGCTAAACTAACTAATGAGCAGAAGCAAAAGCAAGAGCAAAGCAGGAGCAAAGCAGAAGCAAGAGCAAGAGCAAAGCAAAAAGCCAAGCAAAAAGCAAAACCAGCACCATGTACTGCCCCATCTCTGTGTCCCGCCAGCCATGGGGGAGCGGCTGATAACAAAACCAAAACAAAACTTCTCTCTTCAGAGCCAGTCTTGAAGGCACAGAACATAATATCCAGCATAAACACAACAGATGACTGGGGATACAATCATCCTAACATCACCCTAGGACACCACGCAAAGGAAAATTATGAGCAAGGGAAGGGTGAATTCTGCACAAGTTAAAGTCTTGAGAGCAAAGTATCTGCCTTGTAGATGTGCTGCAAGGGAGATTAATAAGTAGCATCATCGTAAATTCCCTTCTATCCAGGCATTGTTCCCATTGCAATATTGCCGGAATAAATCTGTCTGCCTGTGTGCTTTCACAAGGGTCCCTCTCATCTATTGCCCAAAACCCTGGGGAAGGCTCTGCTTTCCTTCCTATGGAAGAACTGTTTGTCCTTCTGAGTTCCCGTGTCTCCAAATTTGGGTCCACCTCAACACTGCCTATTGGGACAGACTGGAGATTGCTAGCTTGGATCATTTCATGTGGGGAGGAGGGGCAGGCCCAGCTTTTGCCCTGCCCTGTGAGCCCAACCCCTGCCCTGCCCTGGAACCCCAATCCCCCCCCAGGCCTCCATCCCAGCCGCAGTGTCTGCCCAGCCCCTGGCACCAGCACAGGCAATGCTCCACAGCCACCTCTGCAGCTCCCAGCCCCAGCTCCTGAGGGACCAAATGACCCAGTCCCACCTGAAGGGCCCAGGAAGACCAAGGGGTATTTAAGTCTGACCACAAGGCAAGCACATCTTGACCCCTCCCTCCTCTTGCAATTTCCATCTGAACAGCACTGGAATCCAGGTGGGGTGCTTCTCTGTATCTTATATGTCTTTCTTTCTTTCTGTCTACTTCTCTATTTCTTTCTCTCTGCAAATTTTGATTCTTAAAATGGAATGGTTAAATTCTGAAGTTTAATGGACCAAGTTAATGCTTTGAGAAGTGTGTTTTGCTGATTGAATATTATAATGCCTTTTGCCAAAGTTTTCTGATTTTCTAAATTTACCAATAAAAATCTGGTCAGATGTTTGAACTCCTGAAAGTCTCTGGTAGCTATTTCTCAGTATCAACTCAGAGGACATAATATTGTAATTCCTTTAAAAGTCTCATGGAAAATTTTTTTGGGGCATGGGAGTGCAGGCTTGTGTGTCCCTGCTTGCTTTAGCCAAACTTTCAACCATTCACCTCCATTTCCCAGCTGCAGCCCCTATGGTGCCTCTGAGTGCTGCTTGCCCAGCCCCGGACGCTCTCCTTGTCTGCCCATTCCCCACGGTCTCTGGGCAGGGCTGGCTCAGTGGGGGCTGCTGACATCCTCAACAACTTGCAGAGGCTGCTGCTTTGAATTCTACTGCTCAGGGCTCGGCGTGTATTCCAACTAGATGTAACATATTTAAAAAGACAGTGAGAAAACATTTGTGAGGTCCTACTTAGGTTTTTCTTCCTGTAATACATTGTGTATTGCAATCTCAAAAGGAATTTGGACTTTGAATCTGATTTTGAGTTTTGAGGGAGGTTTGGAGCACACTCAGGCACTGATGA
>JALJVW010000100.1:23968-54631 GCA_024865655.1 Emberiza elegans
AGGCCCAGCAATGTTACAGTGCTCACCATGATTCCATGAGGCCCCACAGTGTCACAATGGTCCCTTAGTGTCACAGGGCCCCACAGTGTCACAATGGTCCCTTGGTCTCACAGGGCCCCACAGTGTCACAATGGTCCCTTGGTTCCATGGGCCCTGTGCTGCTGCATTCCCCCCTCCCCTTCTCAGGCCGCCCTGCCAGCTGAGAAATGCTCCTTGGGCCTCGGCCTTGGCCAACAGCCCCTGGGCTCAGCTCCTCACAAACACTGTCTGCTCCAGGCACTGCTGCTGCCCAACCAGCTCCTGGTTTCTTTAGGAGCAGCCCTGGGAACTGGTTTTGTTCCCTCAGTGGCACAACATCCCTGTTCTCACACTGCCAAAGAAAGCTGTTGGTGCCAAGTGTGGCCAGGATGAGCCATTGCTGGGACTGAAGCCCCTCTCTTGGGGCCCTGCAAACAGCGCTCCAAAAGGAGCCCTTGGAGCTCTCCTGGGCCAGCCACTCCCTCTGAGTGGGGCCTCTCCCAGCCGGGAACTCTCCCGTTTGCTGCACTCAGGGATCCTGAACAACCGACAGAGCCTGGGCCGATCCCCCCACTCCTCCAGGCTCAGCCCTTTGCCCGCTGGGGAGATGCCAAAGGATCCACAGGGAGCATTTCCTGCCCTCAGGGGAATTGCTCACAGGTGCCTTGCACTGACTCTTTGTGTCTGTGTGCACACAGGAGTGCCTGTGCTGGGGAAATGTGGCAGAAATGCTGCTCTCTGAGGGGTTTGAGTGCCTTGGAGAGCTGAGTCAGTCAGGCCTGTAGGGAAGGGTAAATCACAAGGTCTAAGTGAAGTTAATTGCTGCTAAGAGTTGTTCTTAGTTGCTAAGTTGTTACTTTTAATATAAACTATAAGCGGAGTTAAATATTGTTAAGTGTTATTCCTCTGTTAAATTGCAAAGTCATAGGTTTCAGGTTAAATGCTGTTGCGCTCTGCTCTTTGGTAAATTGTGAAGTTGAAAGTACCAGTAAAAGTTAAGGTGTAAGTTAAGTCCTGTTGAGTTTGAGCTCTGTTAAACTTTTAGGCCATATTCCTTTTATCCTTGTCCTCCCTGTCCTTGTGTCACACACACACACACAGAAAAGTTCTGGGTTAATTTCTGGTTTGATTGCCTGGATTCTGTTTGGTTTTGTTGTTGCTTTGTTTCCCTGGTGTGCCTGAAGTGTCCAGTCAGGAGCAGAGTGACTCTTGCCAAGGAACTTTGTGCTGCTGTCCCTTAATATTCAATCTGGTTTTTGCTGATCCCTTGCTGGGGATTTTTTTCAGCGCTCTCAAGGCCTCGTTGGTACCAGGGTGAAGGAGGCCTGGCCCAGGCTCTGGCCCTGGGGGACACGGGGACGCTGCCAGGGGTCCCTGTCCCCCTGTGCCACCCCCAGGGCCCCGGCCCCCCGTCCCCGTGTCAGGCTCTGGGGTCGATCTCGTGGAACATCCTCTGGGGGAGGCTGCGGGGCCGGGGGCGGGGGGACCCAGGGGGACAGGGGACCCCACTGTGCATGAGCAGGGTTGGACTGCTCTGGGGGGAACTGTGAGGGGGACCGGGGCAGAGGGACCTCCCCAGTGACCTCACACAGCCCCCGTGATGTCACACAACCTTCTGTGATGTCACACACCCCCTGTGATGTCACACAGCCCCTGTGATGTCACACAGCCTCCTGTGATGTCACACAGCCCCTGTGATGTCACACTGCCCCTGTGATGTCACACTGCCCCTGTGATGTCACACTGCCCCTGTGATGTCACACTGCCCCTGTGATGTCACACTGCCCCTGTGATGTCACACTGCCCTGTGATGTCACACAGCCCCTGATGATGTCACACAGCCACTGTGATGTCACCCTGCCCCTGTCATGTCACACTGCCCCTGTGATGTCACAGTTCCCCTGTGATGTCACACTGCCCCAGTGATGTCACAGAGCCATCTATATGTCAACTTGTGATGTCATACAGCATTGCTGTGACATCACAGAAGACTGATGTCACAAAATCACCCTGTGATGTCACAATCTGTTCTGAGATGTCACAGCCTGCTCCATGATGTTACACAGCCACCAGGTGATGTCACAACCCACTCTCTGATGCCACAGAGCCACCCTCTATGATGGCAGACTCTGCTCTATGGCCTCACACCCTACTCTGTGATGTCACAGCCAGCTCTGTGGTGTCACAACCCACTCAGTGATGTCACAGAACCCTCTCAAGAACCCTCAAGAACTCAGTTCTATTGAGACACTGAAGTTTCTTGTACTTTGAAGAGATCCCTGTCGGGGACAAAACTGAGAAAGTGTCCCCAGGCCCCAGGCAGAGCAGAGAACTGCAGGCAGTGATGGCAGCTGGGGACAAAGAGAAGCCAAGTCTTGGTGCCCTGGGGCACAGCAGGGTCTGTGCCACCAAGGGCTGGGAGGAGACACCTTGTCCTGAGGCCCTGGGGCCTCCTGGCACAGCCCCAGCCAGGCTGGGCACTGTCAGCCCCTTGTCCTGCCCTCAGCATCCCCCCCAGCCCACATCCCAGTGGCCTCAAGGATCTGCTGGAAGGAGTCCCTGGGGAGCCTTGCTCAGCAATGGCCCTGGGGGCTCCTTCATGCTCCCTGCAGGGACTGCAGGTTTTTCAAAGGACTTTGGGTTTGGCTTTTGCCTTGGAGTCTCTGAGAGGTTTGTGCAATCATGGCCTCCAATTATCTGCTGTAATTAGTCCCTGGAGAGGCTTTGTCAGTAACAACACTCAGTGGGGCTCATTAATGCTTCAAGGTACTTCAGTTATTTTAAGGTACTTGGTGTTTCCCTTTGGATACAGACTCTGTGAGAGGTTTGTGCAATCATGGCCCCAATTATCTGCTTTAAAGAGTCCCTGGAGAGCTTTGTACTGACACTCAGTGGGGCTCATTAATGCTTTGAGATACTCAAGGCTCAAGGTTTTGAAGGTACTTTGGATTTTCCTTCCCACACTGAGTGTCTGGGAGGTTTTTGTGCCATCCTGGCCACCAATTCTCTCCTCCAAGGAGTCCATGAGGAGCCTGTGTTGGAGAGGGACCTCAGTGGGAGCCATGAATGCCTGGAGACACTTTGGGTGTTTCCTCTGCCTTTGACTCCTGGCAAGGTTTGTGCAATCTCCTCCCAGGCCCTGAGGTTCAAGGGCTCAGCTCCAAATGCCCAGTGAGGCTCATGAGGATCAAGCAAGTCCTGACAAACCATGGCTCTGCCTTGATTTCCCTCTGCTCCTGTGCAGTTCATTAGGAGGGTTTCCTTTTACACTTATGGAGAAATAGTTCAAAGACCTTCTAGGAAATATGCATTCCTATTTTAAAGGGTGTCTTTTATTGCTGTTCCTATTACACAAGAGGTGATGGCAGCATTCAGTGACTGATATTGATGCAGGGACTCTCCTAAGGAGGTCTGGCCTGCTCAGAGAAGCTGTGCCTTGAGCTCTGAGCCAGTGTGGACAACCTTGCTCCACATTCCCCAAGCCCATCGTGTCTCTCCTCCTCACACCTGGGACCTGCTTGGCTTGGAGAAGTGGCTGCACACAGCCAAAGAGGGATTTTCCTTCTTTGATTTTTGAAGCCATCTAAAACTCCTGAGTTTCCCCACTGCAAACAGACATCCTCCTCAAGTGTGTGCCAAGCCCAAGCTGCCACCAAGGGCACTCCAGACCTGCCCTGGGCCAGCTCTGAGGGTGGATCATCATCCCAACCTGCACTGGGCCATTGCAAGGGACTGTTGCCATGGACACTGCAGGGACCCCACTGCTGGGTTTGGGTGCCATGGCAACCCCCATCAGTTCAGGTTTCCTTGAAAACCAGCCCAAGGAGCCATTTCTGCAGCCAGGTTCCATGGCCACTTGCCTGCAGAGTTGCTGCCCTCGGCTGCCATGGCAACCCTGAGGACAAAGCGGTGCCAGGGCTGTTCCAGGTACAATTGCAGTGACACTCGTTGGTGCCACCAGGTGCCATGGCAATGGCCACAGGGACCCGTTCCTTGGTTTGGTGCCATGGCAACCAATGCCCGGAGCCCTTGTGCTGGTTGGTGGCCATGGAAAGCTGCCCTGGGCCCCTTGCTCAGGGCTGGTGTCAGTGCCCAGAGCCAGAGGGGATCCCTTGCTGGGGGCTGTGCCATGGCCACCTGCCCTGTGCCGCGCTGGCCGCTCAGGCACCAGGAACCAGCAGCCACCGGCACTGCCAGGGCCAAAGGCCAGGTCAGCCAGACAGAAAGGGGCAGGGCTGGGCACTGTTTCCATGGCAACCGGCACTGGGGGACACCTGGGTCACCTGGCCTGGCAGTTGCCATGGAAACCCCTGGCAGGGACTGAGGGCACAGCCCCTGGCACACTGAGACACTGCTGGGCCGGGTGCTGAGCACAGGGCTGAGCACGCAGAGATGGTTTTGTTCTTGCTGAGCTGCAGCAGAGCCAAGGCCTGTCCTGCCCCTCGTCCAGCCACGCTGGGGAGGGGCTGGGGCTGCGGGGGGAGCTGGGCAGGGACACAGCCAGGACAGGGGACCCCAACTGAGCCCAGGCATACCCCCCAGACCAGAGCACATCATGCTCAGGGTATGAAGGGGGGGGGAACAAGGAGGAAGGGGGGAATTTTGGAGGGAGGGTTTTTTGCCTTGCCAGGTAACACTTAGGCAAGAGGGGCCCTGTTTCACCAGTGGGCAGGGTCAGTACCAAAGACACAGACACCAACTGAAGGGATTGTGTCATTTATATCATGCACAGCTGCAAAGAATTACAAAAGGATAAGCTCAACAAAGCACATCATCATTAGCAAAAAGCACATCATCAATTAATTAAAAGGATAAGTTCATCAAAGCACATCAACATTAGCAAACAATTACAAAAGAAGCTCAGCAATCCATCATAACTCATCATTACATTTTGATGACTAACCCCTTGGTGAAACACTAGAGGTGTTTGTGGCAGACAAAGATTCTGGCTGACTATCAAGGTACACCTTACAGACATCAGTAGTACTTCAGTGACACCGTTCTTCATTCTTTGTTCTCAATCTCATTGGAGTTAGGAACAAGAATTCTGTTGTCCATGGAGCTGGCACCTTTTTAATTCCAGAATAATGCCCCGAGGCCCTTTGCTGTTCAGCTTTACCATGCTGTCTGTGGCTAACAAGGCTTGGGGGCCCTTTCCCCTCTGGCTGGAAGGGGCCGGGTCCCAGTCCCTGAGGGGCACCCAGGCTCCTGGATGGAATTCCTGTGCAAGTCCCTCAGTGTCACAGCAGCCTTCACATGGAGCCCCGTGGGTCAGAGCATTTTCCAAAGGGGCCCTTGGGGCAAACAGGGAGATTTGGTCTGGCAGGATGTGTAAAACAATCTCCTGTCAGATCTCCTTGTTCTCACACACAATCCTTGGCTGCAGGGACACATTCCCATTGTTCCTGCCCAGGGTTCAGGACTCAGAGTTGTCTTTCCCAGGAGCTGTTCCTTCAGCTGCCTCGGGAGGGCCATTTGGCCTCCGGACCCACACTCGGGCTCCATTATTAGGACTGCTGCATCCAAACCCTTCATCTCCACAAACGGTGGTGATTGGAGGTGGATCTCCTTTTTTCACAATCCTTCTTAAAATTGCAATATTGATAATTGTGCTACCCTGTCACAGGGGTGAATAATCCAATCCTGGTCACTATTGTTTAACAGAATTACTGTAATTTCTCCTTGATATTCTGCATCAATTCCTCCTGCCATGACAGGAACACTTTTTGTAAGGCCAAGCTCCAAGGGAGCAGCTTACCAAAGCAAAGTGTCCTGGAGGAATCTGAATTCCTGTTTCAGTATTGATAGCTCTCATTTGCTTTGAATTTATCCCAATTAATTCCAATGCATGAAGGCCCAGCCCTGCAGCCTCTGGGCTGGCCCTGCCAGGGGCCATCCCAGCCAGAACAATTTCCCAGGCAGTCCAAGTCTCACTGGTTGGATGGTTGGGGCATTTGCAAATTGGGGGCAGTGGGCCATTGTTATGGGCATGCCATCTGGGAGATTTCCATTTCCCCTCTGGGCCATTGTTTTTCATGGAGCACATCTGGGAGATGGGTTCTCCATGGGCAAAGGTTCCCATCTCCTCATTTTTTTTTCAAACTGCTCTTTTCACAGTGTCACAACCCTTCAAAAATCTTTCAACCAATCCTGCAGCTTGTGCATAGTCTGGTTGACATGAAAAACCCTAGTGTCCTGTTCTGCAGGGTATTTATGCTACCAAATTAGTATTGTCAGCACTATTTCACATCATTATTATTTTATATATAGATATACATAATGATATACATATAGACAGAGAGATACAGACATATACATATATAAATATATATAAAAACATATATATAAAGGTCTTATTATTCTATAAATACATATATTGTTATTTATTATATTTTCACTTGCACAAATGCATCTGAGCTCAAGATTAAAACCTTCTTCTCTTGCTCCATGTGGGAGCATTCCAACAATCATTGTTCCTTCTGAAGGTGCTGTTTCCAATGGACTCTTAACAAATTCATCTTTGTCTGCCCAAACCCACAAGTTCTTTTCCTTTTCCATGTGCAATTTTTGGATGCATTTGAAGCCATCCAGGGGTGCAGCTTCTTTTACCCGACTGCCCCACTGCTCCCACGGGGCTCCCACCTCAGCCCACTCCAGAGCCAGGGAACTCCAGGGAAGGGCTTCCCAGCTGGGAATTTCTGATGGGACTGATTCCTCACATTTACATTGAACAAGTGACATTTGGTTGGGATCTGGCCAGACTGGGCCAGTTTTGTTTGACCAGTGGGCAAAGTCAGCACCAAAGACACAGACTCCAACTGAAGGAATCAGTGTCATTTCCTGCAGTTCAGAGCAGCAAAGAATCCCAAAAGGAGCAGCTCAGCAATGCACCCAACCATCCCCACCAAAGATTGCCTGCAGTGATTAAGAAAGATCCAGCAGCATTTACCCTCAGCCTTTACCATCCCCCAGATCCACACAGCAGCTGGGGAAGCTGTCACAGCCAAGGGCTGCAGAGCCACTCCTGGGCACTGGGAATTCCTGCAGGTGCCTCCAGCCCCAGGTGAGGCTCCAACCCCCTGGGGAGGGGCCCAGCTCTGACAGTGCTGAATGAACAAACTGACAGCACTGCTAGTGTGGCAACATCTGGTTTCATCCTCCTCTTGGGGCCCTCCCAAAGCCTGGCCAGGGCCCCAGGAGGAACCAAGGGAGCTGACTTTGATCCTTCAGCCCCAAACAAGGCCAGATGTCAGATTTCATGGCCTTGTCTGGCTTCTAAATACACAAAGGTCAATACATGTTTCACTAAGGAGTGCATACATCTATCACAGTGCTAATGACCATGCCTATTTCATTAGGGAGCAGATACAAAGATAACCTTTGCTTGGAAGGTTCATCCAGAGGCCACCTTTGGCTCAGGGCCTGCTGTCCAGGCCTCACTCAGGGCTGGTGTCCAGGCCTTGGCACTTCAGGGACGTGGTTTAGTGCTGGGCTTGGCACTGCTGGGTGACCGGCTGCACTGGGTGAGCTCAGAGGGCTTTTCCAACAGAAAGGATTCTATAATTCCATTATTCCATCTGCTGAATTCAGCTAGGTCCATGTTAGCAGCATTACTTTGCTCAGAAAGTCTCCTCTTGCCCAGCTCCTGTGGCCTGAGGCTTCAGCTCCTTCAGCTCCTGGTGCTGAGCTGCTCATGCTGAACGAGACGACTCGGAGAGAAGAACACAGTCCATCCAATTCCTTCTGGGACACGGACAGGGGAGGCTGTGCAAACAGGAGCATTGTTTGCTGTGGCCTCCTCTCTGCCCTTCAGGCCTTTCAGCACTTTGAACCAGCCAAGAGCTTTCTCCAAGAGTGCAATGGAGCAGCTGTTCCTGCTCCTGGGTCTGGCTCTCTCCAGTCTCTGCCCTTGCCTGGTTCTGTCCCTCGTGCTGTGCCCTCTGTTCCCCCCCAGGGCTCGCTGGCTGCTGCCCAGGACTGTGGCACTGGCACAGATCCAGTGCTCCAGACCCTCCTTTCTGTGCCCTTGGAGCTGCCTGGGCACAGCAGCCTTTTCCATCTGGAAGCTCCCCATGGACAGGGAGTGCCCAGCTCCGTTCCTTGCACAGCCTCCAGGAGCCCAGGGCTGCCATCTCAAGTCCCTGCTGGCACTGGGGGCTCCCAGGTGCCTCAGGCTGCTGTGACACCGCTGCACACACGCAGGGAAGGGCAGGGGCTGGGCTCTGTCAGCTCAAAGTCAGCTCCATGTGCTGCTGCTGCTGCTGCTGCTGCTGGGGGTCATTTGTGCAGGCCTGGCCCAGAGTCAGGGATCAGATCCTGCCAGTCTCTTCCAGCCCTGGCTGCTCAGAGGTTGGGCCTTGGAGCCTCAGGTGGCCAAAGGCAGCTGCTGCTGGTCCCTCTGTGTGTGCCCGAGTTCAGCAGTGCTGCTCCATCAGTCTGTGCCCAGCAACGGGGAAAAGCCTCAGCCCTGCAGGGCCAGGAGCTGCCGGGCTCTGCCTGAGCAGCTCAGCCAGCAGGAAGGGAGCTGCTCCACACGGGAACCAGGAGCAAAGGACATTCCTTTTGTAGGACATGTTTTCTATTTAAAGGAAAAAAAAAAAGGAAAAAAAAAAAAATAGGTAAATTGTAAAAGATAAGAATAAAATCCAAGTGTTAGTGAAAAAAAAAACATAACATAATGTTAGTGAAAAAAAAAAAAACATAAATGCAAAGTTACATTCTTTGCATTAAGAGGTAAATGATCTTTTTAAAAGAGAACTCAGTTATTTACATTGTAAATGTGCTGATGGCATGGATCCATCTTACTGACCTCAGCAGCCTTTTAAAAGATTTTGGGCTTTGTTTCAACATTGGTATTTGAAATTGTGGTCAAAGCAAAAGGAAATTGCTTTGTGCCCTTCCAGCTCCAAGCAGGACTGGGAATGGAAACTCTGTCAAAGCCCAAATCCTTTAGAAGATGACCTTCCTTCTCAGCCTGGGAATGAGCTGCACATTCCCTTTGAAACTGTCAGGGATTTCTTAGAGACACAAAGTCCCACTTAGGGCTTTTTTGCTCTGGTTTGGCAGTGCAGAAGGGCAATTCTCCATCCAGCAGCTCCAGCCTGCACTGCCTCAGGAACACGGCCCACTCGCCAGCTTTGGCCCACTCAGGCACTTCTAGAGGAGGAACAAAGTGCAATTGCACAATTCCAGCCAATCAAGAAGGAAGAATGGCACAGACAAAACACCCTGTGCAGATCCAGGCGTTCAGCTGGGACTGTGGAGAGTTTGGGTCCTTGCCAGTTGGATGTGTGTCCCCAGCTGCAATCTCTGGGCCTGCAGCAGAGTCTCACTCACCTGCCTGCCAAAGCAGAAAGCTCAGGCGCTGTGCTCACAACAGGCTCGTCTGATGCAAAGCTGTCAGAGCAATGTGAGGGCAGAGCCAGCCCAGCTGGGCCCAGGGCTGAGCCCAGCAGAGCCCTGGCAGAGCCCAGAGCAGCCTCAGCACGCGCAGAGCCCGGCTGCAAGGAGAGAAAGCAGAAAGTGCCCGTCAGCTGAGGGCTCCTGTCCCCTTGTGCCAAGGCCTGCGGTGCCCAGGCCATGCTGGCTGTGCCCAGAGCTGTGCCCAGAGCTGCCCATCCCTGCTGCCTTTGGCAGCAGAGCAGGAGGGCAGCACATGTGCCCAGCCTGCAGCCAGCCACGGCACATCCAGCCCTCAGCAGCTGCCCAGAGCGGGATGCTCCTGTGCTCGCTGCCAGCTCCCAAAAGCTCTGATCCCACCCTGCCAAGCACACAGGAGGGACCCACCTGCAGCCAGCCACGGCTGGAAGAAAAGCTGCTCCCAAACCATGTCCTCAGCCTTCTCCAAGGGCACGGCCCATCCATGCCACAGCTGCTCCCAAGCACTTCCCCATCCACACTGGACCACCTAGAACGCTTCCTCTGGAAAAACAAACAACACATTCTTGAAAAGAGATTAGATGCAAAAAGGGAAAACAAGAAAAATGGGAAAAACTCTGATCTCTGTCAGGGCCTTGAGGAAGGCCCAACTCCTACATGGTAGGGAAAAACCCAGCCATGGGTGAGGGAAGCCCACACTTTCTCTCTTCCCCCCTGCACTGCCCCCAAAATCACAGTGATCCCAAAGCAAACAAGGGCTGCTTATGGCCTCTGACAGCCAATTGCTCAGGGCTTGCCAGCGCCCCAGCCCCTCAGGCTCTGCCCCAGCCCGGCCAAGCTGCCCGGCAGCAGCGCCACAGCCCCACAGCAGCTCCAGAGCAGCCCCATCCAGAGGCACCTGGGAGCCCTCAGCAACGCAGCCAGCAGCACACGGGCACGAGGATACGGATTGCGCTCCCTGCCTGGCACAGGGCTTGTGGCCATTTCCAGGCCCTGCTCTGGCAGGGATCCCTGCAGCCCCGGCCCCTGCCCAGCCGCTCTGGCGGCAGCACAAAGGCTTCAGCAGAACCACCAAAGGCCAAGGGGCATCTGGCCATTTCCCCTTGCCCGCTGCACGCCTGGGCAGCTGCGTGAGCACGAGCACCCTTTTCCCCCTTCAGGGCCTCACCACCCCTCAGCCTGCTGTGCTGCTGAGCACAAGCTCCCTTTTCACCCTTTGCTGCCTCTTGCCCTGCAGACCCTGGGCAGCAAAGAAAAGCTCCTGGCAGTCTGTGTATCGTAAGAATTTTTTACAGTAATATATAATCTATAATAATATATATAATTATATCTACTCTAGAATTTATTTATTTACAATCTAGATAAAAAATGGGAAAGAAGAAAAGAAAAACCCTCAAGAAAAGGAAAATTACCCCTGGCTCAGGCTGCTCCAGCAGAGAGAGCCTCCCAGATCAGCTCTCCTCCTCAGTCCTCCGGCAGAGCAGACAGCCGAGCCCTGACAGACGAGGCCGAGTCCTCCATGCCCTGCGCAGCTGATCTTGCAGCCTCTGGATGGTGGAATATCGCCCAGGCTGTGTTGCCCGGAGGACATGCAGCGTTTCAAGTGCCAGCTGTGACACGGCACTGCTCATGTCCTCCGTCAGGCGTTCCAGGGCTGCAAGAGAGAGGAACAGAGCCACCGTCAGAGCCGGATCTGCGGGGAACCAAGAGAGCCCCCTGCAAGGGCCATTCCAGCCGGCTCTTGCCATGGCCAAGAGGGAGCAGGGAGCAAGGGGATCAGCCCAAAGCTGCTGGTCACCAATGGCCATGAAATATCCGTGTGCTCTGCCCATGGGAGCAGCGCCCTCCGCAGCCGGGGCACGGCTTGCAGCTCTCCCCCACGCCAGCCCCACTGACAGCCCGCTGCCCTCACTCACCAGTGCAGATCAGCTGCAGCTCTTGCTGCCGCCCCCTCAGGTGCCGCCCGGCCATGCCTGTGAACACAGAGCCTGTCACGGCCCCAGCGGCACAGCTCCCTGCCAGCGGCGCTGCCGGCGCTGTGGCCACACGGGCTGCTGGCCCGGCAGGGCTCAGCCCGGCCCTTGCCGCACGCTGCCGCCCCAGGGCACGGCTGCCAGAGGGCGGCAGCAGCAATGCCCAGGCCAGGCGGGGGCTCCACGGCGCCGGGCCCGGCTGGCGCTGCCGGGCAGCAGGCGGGGCTGGGGCCGAGCTGCGGCGGGCCGGGAGGGGAGGGGCCCCGGGCTCGGGACTCACCCATGAACCTGATGGCCGCCTCTCGGGGGGCTCCTGTGGGCTCTCCAGGTACTGCAGGGCCCGGCGCAGGTGCTCGGCCGCTCGGCTCCTGTCCCCTGCCAGCTGCAGAGAGCGGCAGGAGGGAAGGGTTGGCACAGGCTCAGCCCCTGGGCCGGGCGCTGCCTGCGCCCAGCCCCGGCCTCCCCTGGCCGCACAGCCCTGAGGCGCGGCCAGCAGCCGCTGGCCAAGGGCTCCCGAGGGCAGGGGGCAGAGGGCCGGCTGCTGCCCGGGGAGCCGCGGGTGCCGGCCCGCAGCCCCCCCCGGGCCGGGGCTCCATGGGCACCCGGCTCGGGCCCACGGGAGCCTGGAGAAGAGCCCGGGCGGCCTCTGGCTGCAGCAGCGGGCAGGGGCACAGCTGCCCGGCCCGCACACTGAGCACCGCCCTCAGGGGCCTTCTCCAGGCTGAGGCTGGGGCTTGCAGGCCGTCCTTACCAGGAGCTCAGCAAACTTCCAGAGCTTCTCTTTCTTCACCAGTTTTTCAAGATCCCTTTCCTTTTCAGGAACTTGACCACACAAAGCAGCGTTTCCTGAGAAGCCTGGAGAGCAGCAGAGATGCGGAGATGGCCCCACAGCCCAGGGCACACCCGGCCCTGTGCCAAGGCCTGGAGGAGGCTGCAGTCCAGCAGGCGCAGGGGCAGGAGGCAGCCGAGCCCCCTGCCAGGGGACAGCAGCAGCCCACGAGTCCTCACCTGTGCCACACGCAGATTCTCATCATGGCAGTGGAAGAAGCAGGGGGAGCAGGCTCTGGCACACTTGTGTCATCAGGGCTTTTTTTTTTTTTTTTTTCTTCTGGATGAGACATCAAGGTTTGAAAGAGCAGTCATGGAGTACAACTGCACCTGGCTATCACCCTGTATGAAAGGAAGGCAGCAAAAAGACCTCAGCATCAGCTGATTCTGGCCCACATTGGCACAGGCCTGCAAATGCACAGGGCACAAAGTGTCCAGGCAGCAGCCAGTGGCTGTGGCTGGGGCACAGAGCCTTACACGTGGTCAAAGAGTGGCAGGAACACCTCAGCCAGCTGCAGGGTGATGGGGGGCTGGCAGCAGCGGCACCATTGTCCAAGATGACAGATAGTAGCCAGACTGTCATGGTAACTATCCTCCATCTGCATCCCACAGGAGCTCCACAAGACTTTCAGTCAGGCCCCCATTTTTTTGGTCTGGGCGGAAGGCACACAAGTTTGTGAAACATCATTCTGCTGCTGCAGGGCCCAGAGGACAAAGACTGTCCTGAAGCACTCGGGCAGCTGAACTGGGAGGCAGGAGAGCTGGGAGCAGCTGCCCCAGAGCCCAAAGCCCAGGCAAGGCCAAGCGACTGCATTGCCCAGCCCCAGCTGCCTGCACAGCTTCAGCCACTGCCCCCTTCTCACCATCGGGGGGGTCCCAATGAACTTGAGAAGGGCCCTGAGCAGCTGGCTGCCAATGTCTGCACTCCCTCTGCAGGTGCCTTGACAAGACAAGATCCATGACTCTGTCCCAACATTCCCACTCAAGTCCAGGCACTCGAGGACCTGAAAGGCACAGGGCAGTGACAGGGACCCGGCCGGCAGGAGCCCGGAGCCACACAGGGCTGGGCCCAGGCAGCAGCACAGGGCGCGGGCACCGTCCCCCAGGCAGCTGCAGCTCCGAGAGGGGGAGAGAGCTGGGAGGCAGCTCAGCCAGGCAGCGCTGGCCTTCAGGCTCACCTCCACAAGGAATGCCAGGGCAGGCAAATCCCAGTATGGCATCTCTTTGCTGAGCAGCTCAAGGAGGCAGCATAAGATCCTTTTAACACAAGGGGATGGATGCATGGCACATCTCCCTGGCAGGAGAAAAAAATGGCACTCAGACCCTGGGCCAGGGGGACAAACCTCTGCCAGGACTGACTCACAGAGTTCTGGTCTTTCCCCCCATCCTGCAAGGGGCCCTGGGCCCTTTGAGATGGGCTGCCCTGGGCACCCTCCTTTCCCAGCCTTTCTGTCTGGCCATCCCTCAGTGACAAGGCCCTTTGGCCCACACCACAGGGACCACAGGGACTGTGTGGAGCCCCCTGGGCACAGGGCACAAATGTCAGGGAGCAATGGGGAGCAGGGGGTCTCACCTGGCCAGCAGACCCACGGCATAGTGGTGGGTGTCAGCACAGAGCAGCGTGTCCCAGCCACACTTGCGTTCCATTGACACCACCACATCCTCTCACACTGGATTTGGCAGAGCAGGGACTTCAGGGTCTGCACTGCAAACCTGTGTGCACAGCAAAGCCCAGGTCACACTGGCAGCACTGGCTCCTGCCCAGGCCACATGGCAGGGACAGGAGGACTGGGATGGAGCACCTGTTGGGGCTGGTGGCAAGGCCGTGCTCTTCCTGGCATTCCTTCCAGAAGGTATCGACCTCCTCTGGCATCTCTTCTGTGCTGAAGAACACTTGGAAGAGCAGATGCACAAATAGGCGGGGGAATACACCGTCACTACTATCTGGGACACAGGGGGCTCCTGGAGGATCTTCCACATCACCACGGTTGCCTGCAAGGGACAAAGCCCCCCCGAGACAGCGCTCAGTGCCGAGGTGTCCGTGTGGCAGGGGGCCCGCAGGGCAGGGAGAGGCCCGGAGAGACCTTGGCAGGGGGAGCACGGGGCCTGGTGGGCCTGAAGCTGCCCCTGGGCCAGGTTTCAGGCCAGCGCCTGAGGCAGGGAGATGCAGTGAGGAAAGGAGGATGGAGAGCTGCTGGAGAGGCGGCCTTGGGGCCAGCAAAGGCCAGTTGCAGAAACTCACAGCCAGGCCAAAGACACCCGTTTCGTCCCCATCGGAGGTGCACGTGCTGCACTCTGGCCAGCTGCCCAGCACATCCAGGAGTATCAGCAGCACTGGCTCCGCAGTCCTGGGCGAGCACATGATGGTCTTCCACATGGAGATGGCAGCTCTGTGGGGTTAGAGCTCTGTCTCAGGGGGGTCTCAGACACAGCACCGTGGCCTGGGCATCCCTGCCCACTGGCCCTCGCCAGCAGCACCCAGGCAGCCCAGCCCTGTGGGGACAGAGCCCTGAGGGGCAGCAAGGGAGCATGGCAGCAGGCTCGGGGGCTGACGTGCCAGGGCTGGGAAAGGCAGCAGCCAGAGGGCCCTGGAACTCTCTGTTGGTCACACACCTGGGCCAGGCGGTACAGGGTGATGGGCTGGGGAGGCCTGAGCCCTCTGGGCAGGTGGGCCCCATACCTGTCACAGGACGGGGCCACACGCAGCAGCGTCACCACTGCGTCATCCGGGTGTGCTCTGGTGAGATTCAGCAGGGCCTTGTCCAGCCTGTGCTCGGCAGAATCATTGGCCATGAGCCATCGGTGAATGTACCTCACCATGGCGGGCACCTGGAGAAGGCACAGGGAGACTTGGAAAGCTGCCAGAGGGAGCAATGTCCCGAGGGTCCCCAGAGAGGTGCTTCCCTTCCCAGTGCACTTCCATCGCCTCAAAAGGCTCCCAGGGACCAGCAGGCATGGCTTGGGAAGCCACCTGACTCATGGGGGAATTGAAGGCTGGCCCCAGGCTGCTCACTTGTTCTGGCCTGGCAACACCCTTCTCCAGGAGCAAATCCAGCAGCGCTGCACTGGTCTCATGATTGAGGAGCTCCGAGTGTGCCCTGAGCCCAGTGCCCATGGTGCTGGTCTCTTCCTGCCAAATGCTCCTTATGAAGTCACAAACGATCTGTAGGAGAAGGGCAAGAAGCCGGGGATGTTGCATGGAGTGCTGCACACACGGTGCTGGGCTGAGCAGGGACAGCAGGCACAGCCCAGGTGGGGGTGGCTGCAGGTACCTGCGCAGTTCTTCGGAAGAGGCCATGGCTGTGTTCCTTCTCCTGTGTGTGCTCCAGGGCTGCATCTGGCAAAGAGCGAGTGCAGCCAGAGCTGAGGGGCTGCGGTAGAGGCCGGAGAACACAGCCCAGTCCTGTGCTGCCCAGGCAGGGAGAGCCCCGGGATGCTCCAGGGGATGGAGCATGGCCACTGCGGGGTGTCTGCCCAGCCCCTCTTCCGTCCTGTCCGTGGGCATTTCCCCAGGGGATGGGATGGGATGGGATGGGATGGGATGGGATGGGATGGGGGATGGGATGGGATGGGATGGGATGGGATGGGATGGGATGGGATGGCATGGGATGGGATGGGATGGCATGGCATGGCATGGGGCCAAGTTGGTTTCAGGCTCCAGCCCTGCAGCCCAGCTCTGCCACTCACCCTCCTGCGGTGGATCGAACGGCACCGTCTCTTCAGTCTCCTGTGCTGGGGCGGTTCTAGGGCCTTCTTCCTCCTCCTCCTCCTCCTCCATCCAGGCCAGCTTGGGCACTCTTGGGGGTCTCTGCTCCGTGGCTGTGACTGGAGCACGCCCCAGCAGCGAGCCCAGCCGGTGCCGCTCCTCCAGGGCCTCCCGCGCCTTCCCTGCGGGCGGGACGCGGCTGTCAGCGCTCGGCCCGGGGCCAGCACCGGCCCCCGAGCGCCCCTCACCCGCCCCGGGCCGGCCATGCCCAGGCGTTCGCTCCGGGGAAGGCCGCACGGGAGGCTCGGGGCCGGCGGCCGCGCTGCCGAGCGGCGGAGCTCGGGCCGGGGAAGCCGCAGCGGAGGCGGCGGGAGCGGTCGCGCCGCCTGTGTCCTCCGCGGGCCCCGGAGGAGCCGGGGCCGGGCCGGGGCCGGGCTCGGGACTGGCGCCTGCCTCGGGGCCGGGGCCGGGCCGGGCCAGGCGGAGGCAAAGGGCGGCGATGCCGCCCCCCCCCCAGGCACTGATGCCCGCCCAGCAGCGCCACCGCCAGTACGGCCAGAGCCGGGCGGAGGCGAGACCGCGGCGGGACGGCCGGGGCCGGGCACGGGGCAGCCCCCCCGGGCCGGGGGGGGGCCGGGGCATGGCCCGGCCCGGCAGGGGAGAGGGAGGCGGGAGAGGAGGAGGGACGCCGGGCAAGGGACCCCGAGAGAAGGGTGCCCGACGGCGGGAAGGGACAGAAAGAGAGAGAAAAAGAAAGAGAAAGAAAGAAAGAAAGAAAGAAAAAAAGAGAGAAAAGAAAATATCTTTTTCTGCTTGCTGCTGCTGCTGCCGCTGCTGCTGCTGCTGCTGCTGCCAATGCTGCTGCTGCTGCTGCCGCTGCCGCCGCTGCACTGAAGCACCGGGGCCGTTCGTCCCCCGTCCGTTCCCGCCCACCCCACGAGCCCCACGTTCGAGCCCCCCGCGCCCCCGGGGACGGCCCCTCGTCTGTCCAAACACGGGAACTTTGCAGCGCTGAGCCCGGATGCAGAGCCCTGACTCCTGCACACGGGCACAGCAATCCCCTCGCTTGCTGCTGTGCATTGTCCTTGCTGAGGGGCAAACACTGTCGGGACACCTTCCCTTGGGGTAGGATTCCTACCTGACCCGAGCACTGCACTTATATCTCCAGTGTTGCCTTCCCGTAAAAACAGGGGAAGGAAAACTGTGTGTGGCTCACGGTATTTTAGAGTGTCCAAAACTCGCTAAGTCACTGATTTTAGAGGTGAAGTGCATTTGGAATGAATGGGATGGAGAAGTAGTGCAAGATGGAAAAGGGGAGCATAGAAATAAATAGAGAAAGACATCTTGGATTGTTACTTTCATTATCATTTCACTTCTGGAAAGCTGTTTCAGTTTTCCAGGAATCTTCTCCTGTCTGCTCTTCCCAAGAACCTCTCATGGAGAAGAAGGTTGAGATTCTGTCAAAAGATTTGCCCCCAGCTGCAGTTTCTCTTGGCTTCCCACACCGCACAGTGTGTCCAGCCTGACTTTTGCAGCAAAGCAGGACAAATGTTTGGAGAACTTTACATGTCCTTTCTTTTCCTGCTGGGCTGGGGAGTCGTGCCGCTGGTGAAGTTTTCATTGTGACTGTTTGTGCTGGTTTAGGGCAAATTCTGGGAGCAAACCTCCAAAAGGGGTCCATCTAGAAAAGAAGTTCAAGCAGCCCCTCCCCCTACTAGTTCAGGAAAAGACTTCCCTCGAGAAAAGTGAAAAAAAAAAACCAGTTTATTTAACAAGTAAAGTATTCACAAGCATGAAAAATGAATAATAATAAATACAACCTCTGACAGTGCTGAAGAGATGGCAAATTCAGACAGTCCTTTCTGTGGGTTGTAGTTGGCTCACTCAGTCTCTTCCAAGTCCCTCTGGCGCTGGAATGCAGCGTCCCAGCCCTCGGTGGGCCACAGGTGTGAGCTGCCGGTGTTTTCCTGGGTTTTCAGTCCAGAGCAGGTTTAAACAGTTCCAAGAAAAAGGAAAGTCACAGTCTGAGGAACTTCTCTGCCTAAGCTAGCTAAAACCAAATTGCTGGACCTGGGCTGTGAAGGCATCGGGAAATTTCCAAATCTGGGCACTGGCAGTCCCAGCAAACACCAGATCTGGATGGTGCTGGAGCCAGAACCTGCAAATTTCCAAATTTTGGCTTTCTGTGCCAGCAAATCCCTGGACTTGGGCTGTGCCAGCACCAGGGAGTTTTCAGATCTGGGCACTGGCGCTGCCAGCAAACACCAGATCTGGGTGGTGTCGTTGGCAGCGACAGAAACCTGCTGGATTTGGGCTCTGCTGGCACCAGGAAATTTCAAATCTGGGTACTGGCGCAGCAAACACAAGATGTGGGCGGTGCCAGACCCAGTAGCAGAAAGTTGCCGGGTTTTGGATTTCTGTGCCAGGAAATTGCTGCACTTGGGCTGTGCCAGAATAGGGAAATTTCCAGATCTGGGCACTGGCAGTTCCAGCAAACAGCCCATTTCAGGCTCCAGGCTCCAGGCAGGACTGGATCTGGGCCCTTTCCTCTTTTCCATACTTCTTTCCTTCCTTTCTTTGTGGGATCCTGCTGAATGGGGATCTGCTGGAGAGGGAAGGACAACCAGGGATGGGCTGTTTGCAGGGGAGGGAACAGCGGTGGGCAATAGCAAGAAATTTGTATCAGGAAGAGGAAAGAAAGCAAAGGTGAAGCCAAGGAAATGCTGAGGGCAGTTTGGGGGTGGCTGCCAGGCAGCCCTGGCTCTGAGCAACAGCATCTGCAGTGGGACAGGAAACTCCCAGCTGATGGGAACAAACTTTCTGGCTGAGTGCAGAGGCCAGGACAAAGCTGAGTGGTTTCCCTGGTGTCCCCAGCCCTTGCTGGCCCCAGGGGCTGATGGCATTTGTGCTCCCTCAGGTTCATGTCCCCACAGCAACAGCATGGGGTGCTCCCGCCTGCTGTGTGCAATGCAAACAGGGGCTGCTGAGCCAGTGCTGCCGTGTCTGTGCCTGCAAGGATGGGGCACCTGTGTGAGCTGGGGGAGAGGCCAGGGCTGCAGAGGGGGGATGTTGTTGGCAGCTCCATGAGGACGCTCTGGGACGCTGCCCTGGGCTGTGCAGCACACTGGGGATGGATCAGCCCCTGCTCTGCTGCTCCTTCCCATCTCCCCCAGGGCCCTTGCAGAGCCCCAGCCATGCTGTTTGCCCCCAGCCTGCCCACGGCCAGCCTGGGGCTGCTCACGGGGGTTTTCTGTGCTGAGCATTGGCCTGGCCGTGTTCTTGAGAGAGCCTGGGCAAGGAGCCTGGAGCCCCCAGGGCCTGGCCTGAGGCGTCAGCGCTGCCCCAGCAGTGCCCATGGCCTGTCCCTGCTGCAGCCCCGGCACTGCCACCCCCAGGGCTGTGCCCGGCCCCGAGAGCACTCAGGCCCTACAGCAACACCAGGGCCATCAGGGCAGCGGGGCAGGGCCACGGGAGCAGGGGGCCCCCCCAGGCTGCTCCATCACTCACGCTTCAGGAAGAGCCCGACAGCAAGAAGAAAAACCTGATGAGAAAGCTCCTGGGGAGATGGGTTGGGGGGTGTGAGTCTCTCAGGAACTGCTCCAGCCCTTTCCAGTCCCCCAGGTGGAGGCACTTGGGGCATGATTCCTACCCAACAGGCATCCCAATGGGGAGAAGACAGGTTCAGCCTCTTGATCCAGCCTGTCCTGATCCCTCTGCAGAGCCTTTCTGCCCTCCAGCAGATCCACACTCCCACACAAGTTGGTGTCCTTTGTGAACTTCTTTTGACTTCCACTTGATCCCCTCATCCAGATCATCAATAAAGATGTTGAACAGGACTGGACCCAGCACTGACTCCTGGGGTCACCCACAAGGAATTGGGTGTTATGGATAACAAATCACCCAATTAAGAGTGGGAGCTTCAGACAAGCCCTGTCTTAGGCTAAGATTTTTGGGTACAGCTTGAATTAGGTGGCCTGCACCTAAACCACTCTGGCTCACGAGTTCTAAGAGTGGCAGATCAGGTCCTATTATGAAATTAGTTATTTATTGAATAGACAGGAGATAATAGACAAAAGGTCTTGAACAGAGTTACTTAGTACACGGTATAAAACAAAAAAAACTACTAGCAGGTTACATAAAAGAGTGCACAAGATTAAGGTACCTATATCAAAGCTAGGAAAGAAATAATATAGATTAGGAGTCAATGTAACTTACCACCAAACTGGCAAGAGTGTGCACAGAGTCCTTTCACTCAACTCTCAAGAGAGGAACCACAAAACCAGCATCCCAGCTTTGGGGAAAAGCCCCACACATTTCAGGAATGTGCAGAAACTTCTACTTTGGGAAAGTTTGGTGTAGCTTTAATAGATTGTGAAGTAAAGTGTCTGTCAGAAATTCCAGCTTATCTTTCCACAATCTTGCTTCCAGAGTGAGATGTTTATTGTCAGCTACAAGTGTCACTTCCATGGCACCCAAATAACCACGAGACAAGCGCTCTTTAGTGATTTATTTCACCAATTAGCAAGCTCTTGTGGCAGGGAACATGTCCTGCTAGACTGGCCCCAGCTGGATTTAGTTCCATTCCCCACCACTCTCTGGGCTTGGGCATCAGCCAGTTTCTCATGCAGCAAACAGTTGCCCTGTCCAATCCATGAGCAGCCAGCTCCTCCAGTGCCAAAGGCTTTACTGCTGTCTATAAATATCCATCCATGGCCCTTCCCTCATCTCCTGAGTGGGTCATTCTGTCAGCGCCTGCAGACCCCCTTGGCCTGGGCGGGAACAACCTGCGGCACTGGGCAGCCGTGGCATTCCAGGGCCTCCCGCGGCTTTGCCGGCTTTCCCTGGCCCGCAGCCGCTGCTGGAGGTGAGCGTGGCCGCATTGCAGCCGCTGCAGGTGACCCTGGGCGTGCTGGAGCTGCTGCCAATGCGCTGCGCTGCCTGAGCCCACCCCTGCGGCAGCTGCCGCCTTTCCGCTCCCTGCACAGCCTCTGTGAGCTGAAGCTGCAGGCGCAGCAGCCACAGGGGATGCGCGTGGTCCCACAACGCTTCTTCCAGGGCCTCAGTGCCTTGCGCTCGCTCTGCCTGTCACAGAACTCGCTCTCGGCCATCCCTGCCGATGCCTTCGGTGACCTGGCACAGCTGCAGCGTTGCAGCCTGAATGGCTGCTAGGAAAGCCCAGGGTAAAGAAGCAAAAAGGGCCTGTGCATGGTATCCACAGATGTTTAATTCAGCCACATGGTAACATGTTTGGGTCCCAGGCACACACACATGGAGGGTCCAGGTTTCTCTCTCCCCAGGGCCCGGGGTCACCCTGGTCTTGGGGCAGTACAAAGATAAGGGCCAATCAGGGAATAGGGAGGGAGCACCTCAGGGACACAGGAACAGACATAGGAACAGGGGAAGGAGCCAATGGGGTCTTATCGGCTTTTTGAGGGAAGCTTCTTGTGTTTCCCCAAGGCAGGGGATGCCCCAGGGTCTCCACACTGCAGTACCTGATGCTGGCTGGCAGCAGCAGCAGCGGGATGGGCCACCTGCCTGCCGGCATCTTCAAGAACCTGAGCCACCTGCGCAGCCTGAACCTGGAGAGTGCAGGACTGCCCAGCCTTGGCCCTGAGCTCTTCCACAACCTGACACAACTGAAGGAGCTGCGCCTGGCCAGGAATGAGCTGTGTACATTGGATGTGACTCTGGCCATGGATTTGCTGCTTTAAAATGTTTTACTTTCCCTAAGTTGTCTGGGCTGTGTTACGCAAGAGGTCAGTGTTTCACCTTTTATAAATAGATTACGATGATGCTACTTATTAATCTCCCTTGCAGCACATCTGCAAGGCAGATACTTTGCTCTCAAGACTTTAACTTGTGCAGAATTCACCCTTCCCTTGCTCATAATTTTCCTTTGATGTGTGTCCTAGGGTGACATTAGGATGCTTGTATCCCCATTCATCTGTTCTGTTTATGCTGGATATTATGTTCTGTGCCTTCAAGACTGGCTCTGAAGTTTTGTTTTGGTTTTGTTATCAGCTGCTCCCCATGGCTGGCAGGACACAGAGATGGGGCAGTACATGGTGCTGCTTTTGCTTTTTTTTTGGCTTTTTTTTTTGCTCTTGCTCTTGCTTCTGCTTTGTTCCTGCTTTTTGCTCTCTCTTTTGCTTCTGCTCATTAGTTAGTTTAGCTAAGCAGTCCGAATTTTTCTCTGGACTGTTTTTTCCTTTCCCTTTTTGTGGAACCACTCGAGCCTGCTCCAGACTGGGACCTGGGAACACCGAGTTTTGCACCTTGTGGCTGCAGCAGCTACCCCAGTGCTGGAGGGACTGATAACAGAGCGACCACCCCAAGAGAGACTTTCTGAATTTGCCATCTTTTACAGAGTGGTGAAAGAGTGTTGTCACCTGGTATTGTTCATTTTGTGTGCTGGGGGTGCTTTGCCTGTTAAATAAACAGGTTCTTTCCACTTCTCTCAAAAATCCTTCCCAACTGCTTGTGGGGGGGGCAGTGTGGGTTTGCTTTCTGGAGGGGCCCTTTGAGGTTTTCTCCCAAATTTGCCCTAAACCAGGACAAAATTTGGTGCCCAACGCCAAACTGGGGCTTGAGAGAGAATGGAAAAAACCCTGGTCTGACTGCATTTTTGGTTGCCATTACTCTGTGTTGGTATAAAGCAGTTAATAGCCATGTTTTTTTTTGAATTCATAATGTCTCTTGGGGTGGAGGCTTGCATGCATTTCTGGTTCCCTAGGTGCAGAGGATCATTAATGGGACATCATGCCACGATCAATATGATCAAGTGAAACCAATTTATTACAAAAAAGCAAGCCATTTTTATACTGTTCTCTATTGTTCATGCCTCCAGCTAATACATGATTGCCTAAATCCTTTTTATGCACGCATTTTGATATTTCAGTTAATTTTAGTTAGTCTTTCTTCTTCATGCATCTTGCTGCATTTTTTTTTTTTTTTCTGCCTTTGCATCCTGAACCGTCTGCTGCTGAGTGTGTGTTCTTCTTTTTTTGTGTCCTTCAAGGGCATGGTGACCTTACTCAGTTTCTATGAAGGCTGGATTTTGCATATGTTGCATATGTCCATTGTCCTGAAAAAAACCCTCTACACTCCTCCCAATGCTTTCTGGTCATTTAAGTGCCCTTCAGCTGACTGGTTTCATGCTTTGAGCTTCAGGGAATTGCCCATTATTTATGAAGCTCAAATAAATATCATATTAGTCAACATCTTAATTGTGTTTATATCTCACAGAATTACCTTTTCTTTTGTCTTTGTCTAAAACTGTTACTGTACGGAAATCTCTGGGGGATGGTGGACATGTCAGATGCTGCTGGGACATCCCAGAGCACTTGGACCTTGGCTCTGCACAGGAGAGCTCTTCATCCCCTTTCCCTCTTTTCCTCCCTCTGGGCATGGAGGGAGCTCCTGACTTCAGCCTGTGACTCGAGTGTGCAAAGAGCAAATCTGGGCAGAATCGGGGCAGGGAGGGTTTGGGGAGACCTTGGGATCTGTGCTGGGCACAGAAGGTGTTTTCCATTGCTCTGAGGCTGTCTGCTGTGGAAAGTGGATTTAATATCCAGCAGAGGAATGACGTTTGCATTTAATGGAGCTGTGCCTTCCCTTGGCTTTGTTTGCTGACAAGAAATGAACATCCCTCTGTGTCTTGGGCAGCTCCTTCTCCAAGGAAAGCAGGTGGGAGTTGGAGCCAAGGAGCTGAAAGCTGCAGGTGCAGCCTGGGCTGGAGGGAGCTCAGATTTGCACAAGGCTGCTCTGAGTGCCAGGGCTTGGATGGGGGAAATGGTGGGGTGGGGGTAGGGACAGAGTCTGATTGATTGTCAGCCATGAAGGGTCTTGATTTTCATACCTGTTCAAACTGCATGAGGAGGTACTTGGATTCAGTGTCAATTAGAGATTGCACATATCAATTTATCAACAGGAAAAAAAAAACTAAACAGGACCTAAGAAATCTTTTCTCACTATCTTTTAAAATAGAATATATTCAGTTTGAATGCATTTCTGAAATCTGCCTAATTAACCACAAAAGATTTGAAACTGAAATCAAATTATCCCCAGAGGCTTGGCTTGTTAAGGCGTTCTGAATGTTAATGAGCCCTGGGACACTGAATTCCTGCACTGAAGAGCTGAAGGCTGAACAAGCCTCTGGAGCAGTGAAATTCAGCAGCAGCCTCCAAGTTGCTGAGGATGTCAGCAGCCCCCACTGAGGCCATCCCTGCCCAGAGACCGTGGGGGAATGGGCAGACAAGGAGAGCGTCCCTGGGGCTGGGGCAGCACAACTCAGAGGCACCAGCGGCTCCAGCTGGGAAATGGAGTGTGGAATGGGGCTGGGAAAGCCCTGCCTGGGCTGTGCCAAGCAGGACAGACAAGCCCTGACCCCCATCCCTCAAAACGCTCTCTCAATGAGAAATTTAAAAGCAATTACAGTTGTTTGTGTAGTCTGTATTGGATGCGCTGGAGAAATACCAACAAGAGATTCTCAGGAGCTCAAAACAACAAAACAGCCTTTACTGGGAACTTTAGAAAATCAGGGAAACTCTGGGAAATGGTTTAATAGGACATTCAATCAACAAAAAAACACTTCTCAAAGCATTAACTTGGCCCATTCAACTTTGCAAACTCTGAGCCTGTTCAATTTTAGGTTAATCAAAATTTGAAAGAGGACAAAATTGAAGGAGAAGACACAGGAAGAGAGAAGAATGAATGATTTAGAGAAAGCGCACACAGCTACCAACAACCCTGGATTCCAGCAGTGTTCAGATGGAAATTCCAAGAGGAAGTAGACTCAAGATGTGTGCTTGCCTTGTGGTCAGCCTTCAATACCCCTTGGACTTCCTGGGCCCTTCCCCCAGGTGGGACTTGGGCTCATTTGGTCCCTCAGGAGCTGGGCTGGGGGCTGCAGAGGTGGCTGTGGAGCATTGCCTGTGCTGTGCCAGGGACTGGCAGCCACTGCTGGGCTGGGATAGAGGCTCTGGGGGATTGGGGTCAGGGGGCAGGGCTGGGGTTCCAGGGCAGGGCAAAGCTGGACCTGCAGGGCAGGGCTGGGGTTCCAGGGCAGGGCAAGGCTGGACCTGCCCCTTCCTCCCCCACACACAAATGTTTAGAGCAAACAATCTCCTCCAGTCTGTCACAACAGGCAATGCTGGAAGTGAAATCCCAGTTCTGGCCATGGGTACTTGGAAGAGATTGACAGTTCTTTTCATAGCAAGGAAAGCACAGAGCCGCAGTGCTCCAGGAGCTGATGAGAGGCAGCCCTTGACATTCCAACATCAGCCAGACCTGTCCGGTGGCCCCTGGGAGGCCAAGCCAGCCAGGCCTGTTCCATGTTCCCTCAGTTCCATGGGACCCAATGGTCCCTTGCTTCCATGTGTCCCTGAGGTGCCATAATGCCCCTTGGTGACACGAGGTCCTGAAGGGTCCCAATGGTCTCCATGGTTCCATCAGGCACCACAGAGCCATAATGGTCTCGGGGTTCCATGAAGCCCCGCTGTGTCACCATGGCCCCTTGGTTCCATGGGCTCCAGGGGTGTCACAATGATCCCCTTGGTTCCATGAGGTTCCATAGTGTCACCACGGTGTCCTTGGACCCTCTGGGACTCTCAGCGTGTTCCCAGTCACCCCCAGTATGGTTACAGACACTCCCAGTATATCCCAGTTGCCCTCAGCACACTCACAGTCATTCCCAGTCACATCCACTTGGCCCAGTAAGGTTCTGCTTTCCACCAGTGTGATCCCAGTCACTCCCAGTGAAGGGAAGGGACCGGGACAGACTGTGACAGGCTGGGATGGACTGGGACACCGGGATACACCAGGATAAACTGGGATACACCAGGATAAACTGGGATCACCGGGATACACTGGGATACACCGGGTCACACTGGGATACACCCGGATACACCAGGATAAACTGGGATACACTGGGATACTCCGTGATACACCGAGACACACCGGGATACACTGGGACACACCGGGATACACCAGGATACACTGGGTCACACTGGGATACACCGCACCCAGCACTGGGACCCACTGGGAGCAGGATCAGAGCACACTGGGACTCAGCAGGGCCAGAACTGGGACAACAGGGATCATAGTGGGACCAACTGGGATATACTGGGGGTGACTGTAACCATACTGGGGGTGACTGGGAACACACTGAGAGCGACTGGAGTCACTGAGTCTACATTGGGGGCAACTGGGATTGACTGGGACTGTGCTGGGGAAGACTGGGATCACAGTGGATTCATACTGGGATCATACTGAGAGTGACTGGGTCTGTGCTAGGGTGTTGTGGTTTTGGTTTGCTAATTTAAGATCTCTTTAATTCTGAGATTTTTTTGGCTAATGCACAAAAGAATGTGGTGGGTTTGGTGTTGGTTAATTACTAATACACTTATTTTTGTTGTGAGATAGGATTAGGAGAAAGGTAAAGCAGGCTCAAAACTTTAAAAGGGTATAAAGAAAAATTTTATTAATAGTAACTAAAAGGAAAAAAAACAGGTAATAAGAATCAAAGCAAACTTTTGAGAATACTTCTCCCCACAACTTTTTCTTTCTCACTGACAATGTCAAGAAACTAAACTTAAGATTTCTAGTCAGTTTACTACCTCTAAAATAGTCTTGTTTTAGTTCACTTAGGGAGAGAAGTCCCTCTTGTTAAAGTTATGGAGACTTTTCTACAAAAGGAAAAAACAGTTTGCTCATGGTTCTCAATTTTGTCATGAATAACAATCGCCAGGGGAACCTTGCTATCGTAAAATCTTTCTTATTTCTACAAGCCTTCCCACAGCTTGGAGATGGGCTATGTTGATTTATGGGGTATTGTTTTAAAGATGAGCTGTTCAAAGGCAAAAGTTCTCATTATCTATCTCTAAAATCATCTTCATCTCTGGGAGCAGAGATCTTCATTTTTAGAAGCACAAGACTACGCTCTTTCTTTGTACAAACTTCTCATGAGATTACAGCTATTTCAACATCTGCTTACTTGAACATAGAAGCCTTTACCTAATATCAATTCAAACACTTTCATTTCCTTATAGTTTTATGTGTTATAAGGGAAAAGAGTCTTTTCTTTATAGTTTACAAGAGGATTTCAGCTCTAAAAACAAAGCATCTTCTCACCCCTCCCATCTGGGACTTACTTAACTTCTTTATTAACTTGAATGTCTTCATGTTGTTTTTAATATATTTGCATTTTGTTCTTTTCTCTCACTCAAAAGAAGAATGAAGTACTGAAAAAGTTAACTTCATGCCTGAAGCCTACCCACCCATAACTAGTAACAGAAAGCTGTGGCTCAGTTGTGTTCAGATCAGCTTTATAGTTAGTTTTTAGTTTTCTACACCAGCTACAGAAGTCTCTGGTCTCAGCCATGCTAAGAAGAAGCAGCAGCCTGACAGCAAGACCTTCACAGCCACAGCCAGCCCTGCTCTGGCTGAAGCTCCGCAGCCTCCCCTGTCTCCCTGCCTGGCAGCTGCTGAAGCCCAGCCCGGCCAAACCAGAGCCCATGGAGAGAGAAGCCAGCAAGCAACCCAGAAAACAGAAAAGAAGCCCAGCCTGCAGCAAGACCGCCCAGCCCAGCCCAGCCCAGCCCAGAGCTGAAGCCCAAACCGAAACCCAGCACCTCCCTGCCGACCAACAAAGAAAAGAAAAGTTTCTGAATGTTTTGGTCTTTACCATGTGTGTTTCACAAAAGCATGTCTAGCTTTTCAGCAGCTCAACAGACTGTCAGATACACAAAAAACTTTGCATCGCTTCCCTAAATTTCCTCCCATTCCAAAACATAACACAGGGGCCACTGGGAGCAACTGGGATCAGACTGGGAGGAAATGGGAGCAACTAGGACGAAGCTGGGAGCAACTGGGAGCAACTGGGAGCAACTGGGAGCAACCAGGACCATGCTGGGAGCAACTGGGATCATCATGGCACCAGAGTAGGATCATACTGGGAGGGACTGGGTCTGTGCTAGAGGCAACTGGGATCACACTGGGAGGAAATGGAACTATGCTGGGACAAATGGGCTCATACTGGGAGCAACTGGCACCACACTGAGGGTGACTGGGATCCTTCTGGAATCATACTGGAAGTGACTGGGAGCAGGCTGAGGGCAATTGGGACCATGTTGGGGCAACTGCGATATACAGGAAGTGACTGGAATCATGCTGGAGGTGACTGGGAGTGGCTATGAGCAAATGGAATCCTACTGGAAGCTACTGGGAGCAACTGGGAGTGAGTGGAAACACATTAAGGACAACTGGGATGCACTGGGAGAGACCAGGAGTGACTGGAATCACAAAAGAACCATAAAGGAAGTTACTGGAATAATACTGGGAGTATCTGGGAGTGACTGGAGTCATACTGGGTGACCTGGAGTGACTGGGACCATACTGGGGGCAAATGGCCCCGTACTGAGAGTGACTGGGTTCATACTGGAATCATACTGGGAAGGACTGGAACCATCCTGGGAGTGCCTGGAACTATAGTAGGGGTGAATGGAAACACCTGGGATCATCCTGGGATCATGCTGGGAGTGACTGGGATGATACTGGGAACATACTGAGTGTAACTGGAAGTGACTGGGACCATCCTGGGGGTGACTGGGAGCCACAGGGCCCATGCTGGGAGTGACCTGGGGGAACTGGGGGAGCTGGCCCAGCTGGGGCTCAGGGTTGTTCTCCCCCAGGGCTGCCCTGGGTCCTGCTGCCACCCCCAGCCCCACAGAGCCACGGGACAGGGGACAGGGACAGGGCACAGCTGAGGGACAGGGGACAGGGGCAGGGACGTGGAGAGGTAGAAGGGAGTTCCAGGGGGTCCTTGAGCCCAGGAAAGGGGAGTCCAGGGTTTCCCAAAAAGGGGGGACCAGGGTGGGGACACCCGGGATGTTCGAGGAGTTCAGGGGGTCTCTGGTTTTGCACAAAGCTGGGGCTGGGGGCTGGGAAAGGCAGGAATGGGGGACCAAGGCATTCCAGGGTGTCCCAGGGTCAAGCCCATGGCCAGTCTGGAGGCTGGGAGCCATGGGATGGCCGGGAAAAGGGGAGCAGGGAGCCCTGATGTCCGGGAATGGGGGATTCAGGGGGGTCCCTGTGCAGGATAAGGGGAGCAGGGGGGTCCCGGTGCCGGCAGTGGCGGTTCAGGGTCCCGGGGCCGGGGGTCCCACTCCCCCCTGGCCCCCCAGGAGCGCCCCCAGCCCCAGCGCTGGAGCCATCGCGCTGCTCCTCCTCACTGCCAGCATGATCCCGGGATGATCCCAGTAGAACTCAGTCCCCCAGGAGCTGCTCCCAGGATGATCCCAGTACAGCCCAGTCACTGCCACTCCTGGCATCCCCCCCAGCCCTCTCTGCGTTCCGACCTGACCCGGCTCCATGCCCGCCCCTCCCGCGGGCTGCGAGGGCTCCGGGAGCGGGGGAGGAGGAGGAGGGAGGGAGGAAGAGGCGGCGCGAAGGAGGAGACGGGGAACCCCGCGGCTCCGGCGCTGCCTGAACTTGCAGCAGCCTCTTGTCCCCTCCTGGCAGGGAGTTGTGCAGAACCAGAAGGTCCCGCCTGAGCCTCCTTTTCTCCAGGCTGAGCCCCTTCCCAGCTCCCTCAGCCCCTCCTGCTGTTCCAGCCAGGGTAGAATGCTAGTGCTACAAAGAGCAATGGATAGACCTGACACAGGTGCCTTTATCCCCACATTTTAACCTTTCATTGCTTACAGAAAGACTCTCGGGAAGCACCAAACTGAAGTCAGCCGCTCGAGTGCCAATCTCCTTTGAGAATCCCCGCGGCCCGGCCCGGCCCCGCCCGGCCCCGCGCTCGGTGCCGCGGTTGCCCGGTAACCGCGCCCGGGCCCTCAGCGCCTGTGGGCGGCGGCGCGGCCTCAGCCGCCCGAGAGCGCGGCCCTGGCTGGGTGTGCGCAGCCCGGGCTCCTGCAGGCGGCCGCCCCGGGCGATTCGCCAGGGGAATTGCTCGCGGAGCGTTGGTCTGCGCACAGAATTCCTAAAGGTGCAGAGCATTGGCCTCTGCGAAAAGTTCCTCAGCGTGCAGAACGTCGGTCTCTGCTCGGGAGTCCTGCATTTCATTTGAAGGTAAAGACTGACTAAAGTTGAACTTTTTGGTTTTGTTTCATCTGTGCTCTGAAAAGAAATGCCAAAGGGAAATAGAGGATGTGATCATGCCAGTCTTCTGGCGCAGTAGTTCAGTGCCATGTACACCTGAGAGGATGAACAATAAATGGTCTACTGATTGTGCTTTTTTTCACTGAAGAAATGCAACATCTTCTAAATATACTAGTCTATACAATTTTTTTCCTATAGTAATTGCTCAAACTGCTTAAAGGTGAATGAGTTCTGTTCAAGTTTCAGTGAGTTTTTATCATCTGGTTATTAAAATTATTAGGGAGATGCCTCTGTATTGAGGTGCAAATGAGACCATATGCAAAAGTCAATAGTCTGGATTTTATGGCACAGTAAATGTGAGGAAGAAAGAGAAAAAAGAGAAAAAAAAAAAAAAAGTGGGAGGGGGATGGGGGTTGGGAAGGGGGGGGGAAAGAGTGACAGAGACAGATTTAGTAGAAAATATCACCATTCCATGGATCCCATTGGCATACCATTAAATCCTCTTCTGGTCTTCTCTGTGGTGAGGTCTGGCAAAAGTGTCACCTTGTAAGACTCCAATGGATTCATGGAGATTTGGGCAAGGTGGGACTGCCCAGGTACCTCCCTGGGGTGGGGCAAGTTTGTCTCTTGCTACTTTCAAATAATACAAAATCTTTAGTA
>JALJVW010000010.1:0-20584 GCA_024865655.1 Emberiza elegans
ATCATTTGGAAAAGAAAACTACAGATGGCTTGCAACATTTTGGGAGGCACCTGAGAAGCAGTAGCCTGCACTACTGCCTTCTGCCCAGTGACATTTGCTGGCAAGAGCCCCAGCACAGGCCTGACTGCACAGCTCCCCTGCAGGGCCAGCCTTGCCCTCAGCCTTGCACGGAGCATCCTGGCTGCATCCAGTGTGAGCCAGGGCCCTGCAGTCGCCTGCTCCAAAGGCCGCAGCTGCCCCAGAGCCCCAGAGCTGCAGGAGGCCTGACTGCCCTTGCCAACATCCCTGCTCTGACACAAGCTGGCAGCAATTCCCAGTGTTTGATACCACACACACACACACTTCTCCCTCCCCTCCTGTGCTGCAAATTCGATGAGGGGATGCAGCCCCACAGCTGCAGCTGAGCCTGTGCAACTGCACTGCAGGAAGGGAGGGCCCGTCAGGCCTAACCCACCTCGGTGTTCATCTCAGCACTTCCACCCACCTGGCCCATCTCCTCCGGAATGTCAGTACTGGGATGGGGTCCCAGCTGTGAGGATGCAGGAATGAGGTTCTATGATTTGATTTCCAGGGGAATGGAGGTCCCAGGGATGGGCAGTGGCTGGATGGGCACAGGGGTCATAGCTCCCTCCCTGGGTGCCTCATATTTTGGGGTGACTCAGATCCCAGCAAAGAACTGCCCTGCTGGGGTGCTCATTTCCTGGGCATGGAGGTCCTTGGTAGCTCGGCCTCTGTGCCCTCCCTTGCACCTGCACTTTTTCATGTCCTTATTTCTCATTTTTCTGTATTTTCCTCACTTTTGTGTCATGTCTCCTCACCCCCCGGTTCCTGCCTCAGCAGTCCTGGTGAGCACCTGAACAAGGAACAGGTTGGGGGAAGTCAGGAGATGGGCAAAATGGGGAGTGGGGGTGCAGGGAAGGGTGGGGAGGCTGTGGGGGATGGAGGTATTGGGCTGTGCTCCTTCAACACTTTCACTTTCTGTTTCCTGGACAAGAAGGAAGAGGCCATTTGTGCTGAGAGTCAGATGGGAAAGGGGGGCAGCTCTGTCCTGGGGTGGCACAAGCAGTGGCTTATGTCCTGGGGGGCTCCTGTCCCAGGGTTTGACACATCCTGGCATGGGGGGACCTTTACCAGGGGGTGGCGGTTCCAGAAATGTCCCTGCACATTCCTGGCCGGGTGCCTGTCCCAGGGGTGACACATCCTGGGGACCCCTGTCAATGCAAGGGTGGGGCCCAGCCATGGCCCAGCCCCACTGCACAGGGATGGCCATTGCCCAACCCTGCTCTGGCCAGCCCCAGGGGGCAGCCAGCACCTGAGGGGTCTCCCTGCACCCCTTGGTTTCTTGATTCTGGCAGCTTTTAGCTGCTGCAGAGGTGAGAATTCTGTGGGTGGAAAAGGCCTGCCTGTGGTTTGCTCAGCCCTGCAAAAGTTAACAAACCCCAAGGAAGCCCAAGCAGTGGCTCTGTGAGGGCCTTTGATGGTTTTCAGAGCAGGGCTGGCTGGAAACTCCCTTGCAGGGGCTGCTGTGAGGGAACCAGTTCAGAAATGCAGCAATTGATCATTTTGTGCCTTTGCCCAAGGGACTGAGAGAGCCCCAGCACTACTGCAAATCCCACACCAATCTGCTCAACAGCCTGACCTGGACCCTCCTCCTCCTCCCTGCCTTGCCGTGGATGGACAGTGGCCGGATGCCCCCACCCACCACAGCCGCTCTCTCACTGCCCTCTGCACCTAGGAGGGGAGAGAAAATTGAGCAAAGGGTTGAGACAAGGACCAGGAGAGATCACTCATCAAATCCTGTCATGGGTAAAACTGCCTCGGAATTAGAGATTAGAATTGAATTTATTACTGACAAAATTTAGAGCATGATAAGGAGAAGTCAAATATATCCTTCAATGCACCTTCCCCCTGTTATGAATGACTTTGTAGTCATTGGCTTTCACTATTGTATTGGTTTTTGCAAATTATTTTGATACAATACAGTTTGTAATCACTTTTTAACTGCCTTTGATATACTACAATTTTTCGGCCTTTTACCCTAATCCCTGGGTAGAACATATATTTTAGTGTGATAAATATATTATAGTTTAGGCTATCCCAAAATATCAAGATAGAGATAATGTGCTGTGTATTACAACATTAACTGTTGCAGAAGTAGCTAAAGCCTTTATTTGTGTAACTAAGTGACAATGGTGAGAATAACTCAGATAATTTTGTGAAATAGCTAATGTTGATTTAATGTACTGGTGGAGTATCTCATCCATATGAGAAGAACACATAGAAAAGTAGCAAATGAATAAACATCAAATGAGAGGATGCAAAGAGGAATTTACCACTGACCCTTTGTTTATCAAGAACTGTCAAATCACAGAACAGGGGGGCCTTGTGAGGACGTAAAATATTTAAACTTAATCTGCAGTATGGCATGTATTTTATGAAAATGAATCAAGCGTCAAACCAAGCAAAAGAATTCCCGGAACATGTGAACTGGAAAGAATGTTTGAATATGCATAACCCTCCTGAGTATGTATTTCACCAATACAATGAAAAGACATTTAAGGAGAATTGTTGTAGTTAACGGTGTGCCTCTGGCAGTTGCCAAGCACCCAGCAAGCTGTTTACTGACCCATTAATTCCTTATTAAACATTTACAAACTTTAAAGAATGAGCTTTGTTTCTCACACAGTTTAATCAAAAAGCTGCCTTTTGTGTACAATAAGAGGGAAAAACATTGTGTGCCCCCTGGCTCTGGGAGGGGGAATGAGGAGCCCTGTGGGGTGCTGTGAAGAGGAAGAAGAGACCCCTGAGGGGAATCGATGCCCCCCAGTGCCCTCAGTATCACAGCATGTTCTCGTAGTCACGGGTGACAAATATTGTCCCTAATTGGGGTCCTATCTGCAGCTCCGTGTTTGCCATCAGTGGAAACGATGTGGGGCAGGGGGGGGACACCCGTGGGGCCTTGTTTTGTTTTGGGGGTTCTGGGGACCTGGGTGGGGGTGACATCCGTTTTTTTTTTTCCCTGTCCCTCCCTGTACTCACCCCTGCCCACTCTGTGCCCCACAATGAAAGGTGTTGAGCACAAAGAAAAGAAAGAAGGGGGTCCTGTGGAAGGATAAGCGGGGTTTGGGTGGTGTCTGGGGATGGGAAAGGGAAGGAAGGAAGGAACCCCCCCTCACCTGTCCTGGAAGGAAGGCGGCTGCAAGGGAAAGGGAGGGTCAGAAAAGGGACACTGGGAAAAGAACCTTCCTGGGACCTCAGCAGCTCCAACCACCCAAAGGACCCCCAAAGAAAAGAAAAGAAAACTCCAAATGGACCCTGACTTCCCCCAGACAGAAAAGAACACCCTGAAAAAAGAAAAGAACTTCTGCATCACTGCAGTGCCCCAACCCCTATATAAGGGCCCCAACCCTCTGAGTGCCCATGACCTCAAGCCTGTCAGGGGACAGGCACCCCCAAAACTCCCCCCAGGACTCAGAAAGATCCTCCAAATCCGTTTACAGCCATCCAGGAGCTCCCCCAAATTCCAGGAGCTCCCAATGTTCTTTCAAAAGTGAAAAAACAGACCTTCAATGGAGAAGAATCCAATTCCCCCAAATCCCTATCAAGTTTAAAAAATAGCCACAGCAGGAAGGATATCAGGAAAACCTTCATGGCCCAGAGGGTGCTTGAGCACTGCAACAGGCTCCCCAGGCCAGTGGTCTAACAAGAGCTCAAAAGTGTTTGGACAACACTCTTGGGCACAGGGTGTGATTGTCGTGGTGCCCTTTGCAGGGCCAGGGTTGTTTCACCCATGACCCTGATGGCCTCTGCTTTGCAGCATATTCTAAGAATCCATAACATCATTTCCCAGGGCTTTCTCAGGGCTGAAAAGGGTCTTTTCCTTCCTCAAAGATGGAACTTACCTGACAGAAAGTATCAACCTCAAATTCTTTCTATCAATTTTACCACCCTTTATTTGGCCAATCAGTCTGGAGGGTTTCAAACAGATGTTCCTTCAGACTGAAGGAATTATCCTTTGCATTCCGGTTGGCTACCTACAGGCAGACATTCAGGAAAACAAATGTTCATTACACCTCTATGCAAACTACAGAAATCAAAATGAGCTACTTCAGCCAGGAGGGCAGCACATGGCTCTCATTACATTGTGAATGTCTTCAGGGTGACAAAAGCCCAGTCACTGCCCTGGGCAAACCCAGCAACAAACTTCCCAGGTTCAGGGAATGAGTTCTTAAAAGTCACTGTGGGATCAATGGAAACTGTGTCCACTTTGAATTTGGGTCCTTTGACTAGGTTCCAAAATGCTTTTTCCTGGCTAAAGAAGAAATATTCCTAGTTGATAGAATAATGCTTGCATAATTCAGCAACAGCCTAAGTCTATAGGGAATTTTTAAAAAGGAAAGAAGGAGCTACTGCATATTTCCATGGGTGCTCCTCTTATGAAAGCTACCTGAAAGAAATAGCAGTGGAACTTAACTTGAAGGAGAATTGGAAAAGCCTCTGATTTGAACAGGTGAGGAAGTAGTAAAATTATGAACAGCACAACAGCATGATGGAAGAATTGCTGGCACAGGCTCCACGATCTCACCTGCTGAAGGATCTTTCCAAGGGAATCCTTGTCCTTTGGCCTGACTCCATCTCTCTGCAGCCGAGCAAGCAACTCTGGCTCCTTGTAATCCCTCAGGGCAAGTAAATGAATCACCCTGTCCCTGTAGGGTCGGCCGTAAACAGCAGCGCAGCCGCTCCAGTCAATGTCTGCAAGTCTCACAGGCATCATCCTCTTCTTCTCAGGCACAGGCCCTGACTTGCTTTCCTGGGCTCCTCTGACCTCTGCTTTTTCTCCTAAAGTGAGGGAAAACCAGAAACAAACAGTTCAAACTGGAGGTCTGGAGAAGGCAAGGAAGTTGATTCAAAAGGATGTACCAAGACTGTTGAATCTCTATTTGTTCAGCAATAACAGATCTATAAGAATCCAAAGAGTAAAGCATTAAACAGTCAATAAAAGCTGGTAAAGGAGTGATACTGGATGGGAAGTTTTCATCAACAATTCTTTTTATGCATGGTGCTTTTATATGATTTCCCCAGTTTGTAAACTCAAGCATAGAGCTATGTCAAGAATGACAAGGACAATGGGATTAGGTGCAGTCTCAGCAAGTTTGCCAACACCAGAGGCCTGGAAAGCCATCCAGAGGGACCAGAACAAGATTGGGAACTGAGGCCCTGGGAACCACATCAGATTCATCAAGGCCAAGTGCAAAGGGTTGCATCTTTGGCTTTGTGACATGCCCTGGAACCAAGACAGGCTTGGGGATGAAGGTGAGGAGGACTTGGAGGAGCTGGTGGATGAGAGGCTGGATATGACTATAGAATCATACAAATATCCAGTAAAAAATGAAATGGAGGCATATCTAAAAGTGGTCCCTCAGTTTAATACCCTTTGCACTTGGATTGTGTGACTCCTTTTCTGCCTGGGTCCTGTGCTCTCTGCTCATCTCTTTGGCTTTGATCACAGCAAGCATTTTATACAAATCCAAAGCATGGGATCTCTTCAACCTGTCTAATTCTCTTGTCTCACCTTTGGACTTGGGAGTCTTCCCCTGCACCCTGGGAAACACTGGGACTCCAGAATGTGTCCGAATTCCATTTTTTAGTTGTATTTCAGGGGTGGAGGTTGAAAGGGAGCTGACACTTGGAGGCAGGTTCAAAGTTGAGCAGGATTTGGAAGGCAGGTCCAAGGAAGAAGGAGAGTGGTCACCAGCTGCTGGCTGGACATCACTGGGCTCTTGGTCAATCCTCTGCTTCTTGCTCATCACAGCATGCAGAAAGTCAGAAGCCAGAGGCCGTTTCTGCAAAGATGATCCCAATTAGTTTTGCTCCCATTCTGAAAAAGCAGCATTTCTGAACTGGCAATGGTTGGACAAACACATTTCTTACCTAAAAAGGCCTGTCATACAACGAGCTGCTGTAGCTAAAAATGTTCTCTATTTCATTCCTACTTTCTCACCTGAGTATTCAGCAAGTCCTTCTCCTGCTCTGTGGCTCACAGGCTTTGGGAGAAAGACATTCCCTTCAGCACCTCTGTCAAAGGCTTCCCCAAAATGGGGAGTTCAGGTTGGTTTTATCTTTCCCCCTGTTTCTGCTCAGACACACCAGGAGCACACTCAGCTCTTGCTGTCACACACCCACACCATTCCCCAAAAGCAGCCCAAAGAAGCCGCTCCTTTGCACGGTGCCTGATCACAGCGTGTGCAGAGCAGAGATGATAACAACAGAGAGAGGCCCAGGCTGGCTGCAGGTCTCATTCTGCTGTTCTCCAGAGGAAACCCTGGATCACAGCCTCTTCCCCACCAATGAAGCACACACTGCTCCCATCCATGCACAGCAGCAGCCCAGAGCAGAAGTGCCCAACACAGCTCCATGCCAGCCACACCGGACAGAAATCCTGTGGGCAAGGAGGAGGCAGGACATAAGGGGATGATGGACCCATCAGCATTTCCTGCTCTGTCTGGGAAAAGAGCTAGGGAAAAGCAGAGCTGTGTCCCCTCCTCTGTTTCAAGAGAATTCTTTAACAGATTGAAAATAAAACTTTAATGAAGTGTTTTCCAAGATTCTTCCAAAAGGTTTGTCTTGCCCTCTTGTATTGGTAAGAAAAAAAGCCAGGTCTTCATTTTAAGCCTGACAATTCCAATGTATTCCCTGATGATTCAGCATCCTCCTCCCCACCCATGGAACAAAAATGGGAGCCTAAGGTCTGCTGCTTAGGAGAGAAAACAAGTTTCCTACAAAATGCCTCACTACAGGAATTTGTCCTTATTCTAGACTTCCCTAGGATTTCTCTTCAAACAGTAGCACTGGCATGTCCGTGTGCATGTTTTAAGTACTAAGCTGCCACCTTCATAACATCAAGAAGCCTGCAGAGACACAGCCAGGAACCAAAACCATGTCCACATCTTGTCCTTAGCAGAGTTCCCTATGCACCATGAGAAACAAGTCATGTGTGCAAGCCTGTTGCAGGCTTTGACATTGCAACCATCTTGAAAAGTATACAGGAATCCCATCAGAAGTACATGCTCCAGGTTCACATTATATAAACACAACACTACTGCTTTGTATCACAGCTTGGACATCAAGAGCAAGTGGGATAAAACATCAGACATGCTAGAGAATGTTTAAAAGCTCCACAAAATACCTGAGCAGTTCTGGATGGAGTATCTTTTTCCAAAGGTCCCAGAGATGGTGATGGGCTGGTGCTGGTGGCATTCTGAGATGCAGCTGGCTTTCTGTAAGCATGGTCCAGTAAATGAATCACCCTGTCTCTGATGGGTCGTTGAGCAACAGTCCTGAGAGGTCTCTGGAAGAATTTGGCAGGGTTCGTGGGCATCGTTCTCTTCCTCTCATGTAGTGAACCCCAAGGATACAGGAAAAGCTCCTTGGAGAATTGAATGCTGAGTCATTCCTGAGCGGGCGTTGTCCTGTTCCTCTGACCCGACCGTGTTGAGACCCTGTCCTTTAATCAGTTAAGACAATACTATTGTAACTCTTTTAGCTATTGGTCAGTTAAGGAATATGCTTAAACCTGCGGCTATTGGCTGGTTTTGGATCCATGCCAAGGCTATAAAAATAGCCCTCTGTACCCCCTTTCCTCGGAGAAGAAGAAACGCTGTAACCCTTCGCGGACCTCCCAAATAAACTTCACTGCGGAATTTCGGCGTATTCTCTTCCCCTCTCTCTCCCGTCTGCTTGCCACTGCCCTGGGCAATTCCTCCTAGCTGCTGAGCTGAACTCACGAAAGAGCTGAAATCACTAAAGCTGAATATCACTGGCTTGCTAGGAAGGAGCTCGGCGGCTTGGTCCCTTGCTTAACTCAGCTATTGGGTCTCTGCTAAAGACTTGATATACTGAGCTAACTGGGCATATTATATAATGATAATTGGGCCTACCTAGAGAGGCTCGCATTATTATTATATAGTGGCGCAACGACGTTCGTCCACGGATCCCTTCGGAGAAGATTCCTACTTGAGCATCGAAACCCCCCGGGGCTTCAGTTAATTGCCTGCCGAACGCCGCTTCGCTGGGAAAAGGGACTTTTTCGTTCTAGAGGGAGACTTCTTTTCCAGCGGTCAGATTCGAACCTCACTTCTACCATCTGAACATAGACTGTTCGAGGAGAACTGACTAAGCAGACGCCTTCCACAGAACTCACCCCAAAGGATTGGTATGTATAAACTAATAATTGCGCGCGACCTTTCGGGGTTCTGATTTTTTTTTGAGTTTTTTTTCTTTTTTTTTTTTCTGTTTTTTTTTCTGTTGGAAGGAATATGGGTGCCTCTTTACGCACCCCAAAGCTTTCTGATATCGAGAGAGAGATTTATTTAACCATTGTAGAAATTCTATCTACTAACAACTTTTCCTTTTCTTCTGGTAAACTTTCAAAAAGCAGTCTTAAAAGATTTATTTTATGGATTACCTCGCATTTTCCTGAAACTAATAAGAACACTGTTACTGACGATTCCTTTTGGGACAAAATTGGCAACACTCTCTATATAACTCAAACTAGACAAGATTTCTCTGTAACTAATTTCTTGCCTTTATTTCATTTTATAACTAAAAGTGTTCAGAATTTTAACTCGAAAAAACTTTTGCAAACGTGTTCAGTCAGTGGCCTTTCGAATGCAAATGGCTTGAGTGATAAGACTCTGCTAATCAGCCCGGCTACCACTGTGCCCGCGGGCTCTGAGATAACACTTTCTTCTTCTACCGCGGGTCCTGGGGGGCCCGACCCCCACAGCCGTTTCTTATCTAACTCGCCACACATCCTGCATACCCCTGGCTGGGCCTCTTGTCCATGCCAGGTTCCGGCGGTCGGGTTCCCGTCCTCAGCCAATCCCCCCCCGCCCCACCCCGCCCCCTCCCCCGCTCTCCCTCCGGCCTCGTTTCCGCCGTCCCCCGATTTCCCCCACCGCCGCGCCGCTCGTGTTCGCCCCTCCTCAGCGCCCCTACCGGGACCTGCCCCGCCCTCGTCCCCCTCCCTTTCCCGCGGTTCCCTCCGCCTCTGTTCCCCCCTCATCCTGCGGTGGCACCCACCCACACCTCTCCTGCCGTCCCCCCCCCTCGCCTCTCCTGCCGGCTCTGTCCCCCCGCCCCCCTGTCCTCAGCCTTCCCCGGGACAGGAGAATTTTACTAGCGCCCGTCCAAACACCTATCAATCCTGTAACGCGGCATTTCAATCAACGCTTGGAGTGCGTGCTCCCCTGACTCCCTATCCCTGCACCCCCACCCTGTTCAGCCCCCTGTCCCCCCTCCGCGCCTCCTCAACACCCCTCCCTCCCCGAACGGAATTTCAGAAACCCCTCAAGTTATGAAAACCCCGACCGTTCTTGTGCTTACTGTGCTTCTACCCTGGTGCCAATAGCGCCACCCTCTGACCAGCCTGTGAAACCCTTGAAAAACGTTTCTAAGCGAATAAAACGCAAATCAAATTAATAATACAGTCCTCCTCAGAGGCCTCCTCCAGTGAATCAGATTCTGAAACGATTCATTTCAGATCCATGGGCTTTCATTAAAATGGAGGTTGTCAAGGCTGGTGATTGGGATCTTGCACAGAAAATTAATGCATTTCCAGTCGAGTACTTGCAAGGACGGAACGGTGGAGCAGCCACCACTAAAAGGTGGACAGCAATTTCGAATAAGGAATTAGTACAATTAAGAAATATAGCCAAAGACCATGGCAGAAGTGCACATATCTTTAGAAATTTTCTAGAAGCTATGTTCTCTGCATATGTTTTACTTCCACATGATGTAAAAAAATATTGCAAATTGCCTCCTATCCCCAGCAGAATATATGCTATGGGAAAGGAATTGGAAAAAACATTTGAAAATATTATCAGATTCCTATGCTGCAGATCCTAATAAGACGAACTTTTCAGTGGATCAGCTTGCAGGTGAAGGTGCATTACAACAACCTGCAAATCAATTAGAAACTTTAACAAAAGACGCATTACAAGATGTTGCAACTGCAGCAAAAACCTCTCTGCTTCTCATGCATGATGAGTCACTGCCAACAATGCATTTTCTACTATTAAACAAGGGTTAGATGAAAGTTTTATTAAATTTGTAGACAGAATTAAAGATGCTTTGGAGAAACAGATTGAAAGTGCAGAGGCAAGGAAAGAACTCTTATGTAAGCTTGCTTTAAGTAATTCAAATGAAAGGTGCAAAGCCATTTTGAGGTCCCTACCCGTGGATACAAACCCTACTATAGAGCAAATGCTAGAATGCTGTATGCGTCACATGTCCACTGAAAACACAGTGGCTCAAGCTGTTACTAAGGGTATTGCTGAAGGAGTTTCTGGGGCTTATGCAATAATGACTTCTAAAGACCAAGCTAAGTGCCATCACTGTGGCGGACTTGGACATTACATCAAGGACTGTCCTGAGAGGTCACCTCCTCGATACCACCGCTACCCTCATCAGAGACCCCAGATCCAGCAACGCCTCCAGCAGCGTCCGGGAAACGCCTTGCGGAGCCCGGTCCAGGGGCCCCGGGCGATGACAACAAATCAAAGGCCATTCAGACCCAACCACGCTTCAGCCCAAGGCGTTCCAGACCACAAGAAGAGGATTCAACCCACGGGACAACCCAGATGGGAACCCGCCGACAACTGGTAACTGCTTTGTCCATTGAGTTTACTAATGATAATGTCCACAGAATTCCCACTGGTAAATATGGACCTAAGGGTGATCCCTCAGATATTTTAATTACAGGGGACTCTCTTAATTGCCCAAAGGAAATATTTGTTGTTCCAGAAGTGCTTACGGTGATGCCAGGACAAGAAATCCTCATCCAGGTATATTGTATGGACTTACCATTTTTCTTTCAAAGGGAACCCCAATAGCACAAGCTTTTTTGCTTCCAAAGAATCACAGGAACAGATACCTCTCAACCCTACAGCCATGTGGGTACAAGTCGTGGGAACATCCAAGCCTTTCATCGAGTGCGGCCTCACCTGCAAAGGAGAGTTGACCCACCTGCCAGGGATGCTGGACACCGGTGCTGACGTGACCATCATCGCTCGCTCGGATTGGCCTAAGCGCTGGGAGCTACAACCTGTTGCAGGTATGATTTCGGGATTGGTGGAAATACAGTATCCATGAGGAGCAAGCACAACATCCTTGTTGAAGGTCCTGAAGGTCAGATGGCAACCATCCGCCCATTTGTGGTAAGGGCCCCATCACCCTTTGGGGCAGAGACGTTTTATCCCAGTGGGGAGCCACTTTTAAGTATTCCCACTCGGGATTTTTCAGTGGGGGCCACTGAGTTAGGGGCGCTTCCTGAAACACCTCGACTCATCTGGAAAAGTGACAAGCCTATACATGTCCAACAGTGGCCCCTTTCTAAAATTAAGCTGCGCGCCCTAAACGCTCTTGTGGAAGAACAGCTAGCTAAAGGTCACATCGTTGAGTCCGACAGCCCTTGGAATTCTCCTGTCTTCGTTCTACCAAAACCTGGGACAAACAGATGGAGGCTTCTCCACGACCTTCGCAGAATCAACGAGGTCATCGAGGACATGGGCTCTCTCCAGCCTGGTTTGCCCTCCCCATCGATGTTGCCTAGAGACTGGGAACTTGTTGTCATAGACATTAAGGACTGTTTCTTCAGCATTCCTCTACATCCAGATGATGCTCCTCGGTTTGCCTTCTCCGTTCCCTCGCTCAACAACGAGGCCCCGCTCAAAAGATACCATTGGACCGTTCTTCCTCAGGGACTTAAAACGTCGCTTGAGTATCTGCCAGTGGTATGTGGCTCACATCTTGTCTCCCATTCGGAAATTATTTCCAGATTCCATAATCTACCATTATATGGATGATATCCTGGTGTGTGCTTCAGACAAAACTCATTTGGACAACACAGTTAAAAAGACTATTGAAGCCATAGAAAAGGCAGGGATGGAGATTCGTGAGGACAAAATCCAGTACATCAAGCCATGGACTTACCTTGGAGTCCAGATCCGGGAAAGGACCATCGTACCCCAGCAGATCACTATACTTAATGATCCAAAAACCTTGAGAGACTTACACAGCCTGTGTGGATCCATCAACTGGGTACGTCCACTGCTAGGAATTACAACAGAGGACCTTGTTCCCTTGTTCAACCTTCTTAGGGGACCTAAGGAATTGGACTCTCCCTGCACTCTCACAGAAGAAGCCAGAGGCGCTATTGTCAAAGTCCAGGAAGCTCTGTCTTCACGCAAAGCTCATCGCTTCGACCCCAGCCTGCCTTTCCAGTTCATCATTCTGGGAAAAGCACCCCGATTTCATGGACTGATTTTTCAATGGGACTCTCAGCTTCGAGATCCTCTGCTGATACTAGAATGGATTTTACAAGTAACCAGCCCACAAAGACACTTACCACCTACCAGGAGATCATAGCTCACCTAATAAAAAGGCTAGGACTCGCCTTCGCTCTCTTTCAGGTTGTGACTTTGAATGCATATACTTGCCAATAACTCTTACTGATTTTGAGGATCTGATCCAAACTAATGAGAGTCTTCAATTTGCCTTAGACAGCTACACAGGTCGAACCACAGCTCAAATCCCAAAGCACAAACTTTTCAATTCTAAGGAAACCTTTCATTTGATTCCAAAACGAATCCAAAGCGTAAAACCTCTTAAAGCTCTAACCCTCTTTACTGATGGCTCAGGGTCCTCCCACAAGTCAGTGATTACATGGAGAGACCCCCAAACTCAAAATTGGGAATCTGACATACAAATTGTACAGGGCTCACCACAGATTGCAGAATTAGCAGCTGTAGTCAGAGCTTTTGAAAGATTTAAAAATGAACCCTTTAATCTGGTCACAGATTCTGCTTATGTTGCTGGTATAGCTATGAGAGCAGAACACGCTCTTCTTAAAGAGGTTTCTAACCCAAAGTTGTACCAACTGCTCTCTAAATTGGTACGCCTAATCTCCCACAGAAAGCAGCCTTACCATATAATGCATGTGAGGTCCCACACGGACCTTCAAGGTATTGTTGCAGAAGGCAACAGGAAAGCAGATGCTTTAGCAATGGTTGTAGAAACTGCTAATATTCCTGACATCTTTGCCCAGGCAAAGCTGTCTCATGCGTTTTTTCATCAAAATGTGCCTGCCCTTAGGAGAATGTTCAAACTCTCAAAGGATCAGGCAAAGGCTATTGTGGCTACATGTCCAAACTGTCAGTCCTATCAGATACCATCTATGGGAATGGGAGTCAATCCCAGAGGTCTGAACAGCTGCCAGCTGTGGCAGACAGATGTTACTCACTTTGCACCGTTTGGAAGATCAAAATACGTGCATGTATCGGTTGACACATTCTCAGGAGCTGTGTTTGCATCACACACACGCAGGAGAAAATGCACTGCATACAATAAAACACTTTCTACTCGCTTTTGCCACCCTGGGAGTACCAAAGGAAATCAAAACAGATAACGGACCAGCCTACACTTCCCGTAAGTTAAAGGAGTTCTTCAATGCATGGGGCATAGCACACAAGACTGGCATACCTGTAAACCCCACAGGACAATCTATCGTGGAAAGGACACATCAAACCCTCAAAAGAGTCCTCAATCAGCAGAACAGAGACACGAAAATCACATCTCCAGTGGAAAGACTTTGTAAGGCTCTCTATGTCATCAATTTTTTGAACTGTTCAGTTTCAGAGCCTGATCCACCAATACTTCGCCACTTTGCAAATTCCACCCAAGCAAAGCTTACTGAAAAACCACCAGTGCTCGTGAAAGATCCTGAATCACATCAATTTTCTGGGCCTTATCAGCTGATTACTTGGGGTAGAGGACATGCGTGTGTGCTACTGCCATCCGGTCCAAGGTGGTACCCAGGAAAAAATGTAAAACCATACTTAGAATCTACGAATACCGCTCCTGCAGATGAAGACAAGAACTCTCCTGAGGCAAACACAAGACCACCTCAGAACCAAACCAGCTCGGCCTGGAGAAGAAGACGTCGCCGAACTCCCTCTAACACCAGCACAGACCGACCCATCACAAGACAGCAGACAACACTGAGGACAACATAATGTCCTGCTGCATCAAGCCACAGATAGCCTTAACATGAAAGTGTTTTTTGAATTATGTGTTGTTACTCTGTTTGTTGCATTTTAAATACCCTATTGTTCCTTTCCTCTAACTTTTAAAATCCCTCTTGCTTTCTACCCACTCTCTCTCCCTTAGCATAACTTAGAAATTAAAAGAAAAAGGGGGGAGGACAGGAACAGGAAAAGATCTAGGCAAAACCCTCTCATCATAAAGCTAACAATTTTGTTTATATTCCCTATCAGAAGCCCTATTCCTGCCCAAAGATGAAAAATATCTCCGTTGGTGCTGTCCTCACTGCAGCCTGGATGCTCTTCACTGCACCGCATGTCTCCGGCTGGATCAGCCCTCAGCCCAGTCATAATGTCTGGGTAACCTTAGCAAAAACGCTAAAACAGGACAACCTGTGCTTGTCCATGGGAAGCATTGATAACCCACTTTCCACATGTCTAGTAGGAATTCCCTTTGTTGCAGATGATTGGCCTTTCTATAACTCAGAGGTTCTCCGCACCACAGGTAAGACACCCAATGTGGTTGATACTTGGGACGAGTGGACAAAATTCTGCCAGATGATAATCAGGAGCCCCAAGAATTGGATCTATTGGGGTCCTCCATGGCCACATATTGCGTCAAATTTTACTTTAGACGTCCAAAAAATAGTAATTGGCCAGGAATTGACCAGAACAAAAACACATATCGAAAAGATGTATCACCAATTAACAAAGCCTATAACCCTCACGATTGGTGCAATTACATGGCTCATGTGATCTCTGTGTCCTCTCTCCATCCCAAAGTACTACCCAAGGGAATGTTTCTCATCTGTGGTGACAGGGTTTGGGCAGGGATCCCCTCCCGACTCCAGGGAGGTCCCTGTACCCTTGGAAAACTTTCCACCCTTACTCCAAACATCACCCTGTTACATAATTGGAAAAAGGAAAGCGAATCAAAACGCCAAAAAAGGTCCTACACTGAATTTGATGAAAATTGTGACCCTAAATTGTATGATTGGAACAAACCGAAAAAGATTGCGGTCTCCTTGTTTTTACCCTGGGTAGCTGCAGCTAAAGCCCTCGGTGAAATCAGTCACCTTGGGTGCTGGCTCAGTAAACAAGCTAATGCTACATCTGCAGCCCTGAGTGATCTCTTAAAGGATGAAGAAACTACAAGACAAGCTTCACTCCAGAATCGAGCAGCAATCGACTTCCTGCTGCTTGCCCACGGACACGGCTGTGAGGACTTCGAAGGAATGTGCTGCTTCAACCTCTCTTCACGATCGGAATCCATCCATGCGAACATCCAGAAACTGAAAGATCTCGTGAAGGACTTGAAAGTAGAAACGATTCCAGACTGGGTTAATGAACTTTTTGGGCATTGGGGATTAACAGGATGGGCTGCTTCTTTGGTTAAGGGAATTTTGCTGATTCTCCTTGTAGTTGTGATTGTGTTAGCTATGTTCTCGTGCCTTTTTCACTGTTTTAAAAGAACTATAGGGAATGCCTTTTTAGTAAAAACAGAAAGGGGAGTTGTAGTGAACCCTAAAGATACAGGAAAAGCTCCTTGGAGAATTGAATGCTGAGTCATTCCTGAGCAAGTGTTATCCTGTTCCTCTGACCCGACCGTGTTGAAACCCTGTCCTTTAATCAGTTAAGACAATACTATTGTAACCCTTGTCTATTGGTCAGTTAAGGAATATGCTTAAACCTGCGGCTATTGGCTGGTTTTGGATCCATGCCAAGGCTATAAAAATAGCCCTCTGTACCCCCACAGGGGGGAGAAGAAGAAGCGCTGTAACCCTTCGCAGACCTCCTGAATAAACCTTCACTGCGGAACTTCGGCGTATTCTCTTCCCTCTCTCTCTCCGTCTGCTTGCCATTGCCCCGAGGAGACCTTCCTAGCTGCTGAGCTGAACTCATGAAAGAGCTGACTATCACTATAAGCTGAATATCACTAGCTTGCTAGGAAGGAGCTCGGTGGCTTGGCCCTTGCTTAACTCAGCTATTGGGTCTCTGCTAAAGACTTGATCTACTGAGCTAGCTGGGCATATTATATATAATAATCGGGCCTACCTAGAGAGGCTCGCTTTATTATATACCCCCCTGTCCCAAAATCCTAAAATCTATATTTTCACCCTGGGAACACTCCATTCTCACACCATTCAAACTTGTGTGGCTCTCATGTCCTCATACACAGGTGGCAGATCCCTAAAAGGGTCAAAATCAAGCCACCAAGAACTTTTGGCAACATTCCAGGACCTCTGAGACCCCAAGGGTTCTCTCGGTAGCTCTGGACATGCGGAGGGATGTGCTGAGTTCCCACAAGTAGAAACAACCACCTTAGGCAGGATCAGTAAGAAGCTTTTGAAGAGTGAACGGCCTAATCCTTTGGTGCAGTACTGTATGGAATTTGGGATCACTACACCATTGCAAATAGGTTCCCTTTCCAGCAGAAGAGACTTCCATCTGCTGCCTCTGCCAGAGACACTGGGATGGACAGAGCGAGCAAGGCTCAGTCAGCTCGCAGGCTTATTTGCACAGAGGGGCTGCAACAACACGAGGAGCCAAAAGCAAACGAGCTCATAGCCTGATTCCAGAACTGCTCAAGCATCTCTGTCCATGCTGGCAAGACAAGAAGGTGCTTCAGACCTTAAAGGCTGCTTCGTCCTTTTCAGGACCAGCCCAAAATGTCAAGATCTACAATAGAAAGATGGAGGGGGTGGGGGGGAAAGGGGCTTTTTTTGCTCCCTGGGAGGGAATTGCTTCAGTTGCTGTTTTGAAGGGCTTGCCTGAGTTGTCATACTAAAATGCAGGAGAAAAAAAAGGCTGTGCTTTTGTGTAATGAAGCCACATTGTATCTGTCTTTCAGAAAGGAATAAAGAAAACACAAATTGCCTTCTGAAATTATTCTCCTCCCTTCCAAATCAGTTCACTCCTCAAGCCAAACCCACAGGCACATCCCCAACTCCATCTCTCCCAGCAGCTCAGAGCTGCATTGCACAGCGCTTGCTGTGTGCCAGAGAGCACAAAGCAGGCTGGCCTGGTGGGCCTGAATATTTCTGCCAAACACTCTGCAGCTCACACCTTGGCTCTGGCTCTGTGCAGAACTGCAGGATTGCAGGCGCTTCCTCCCAGAGCTGCGTGAGGCGCTGGCTCCTGCAGATGTGCCCTGCCAAGCTGTCCCTGCCTCACGCTGGCCTGGCTTCCCCTGGCAGAAGTGCCGGGCCTGGAGGAGGCTGCCCTGTGCTCCAGCCTGCCGAGCAGCCCGGCTCCCTGCCCCGGTGCCCAGAGTGCTGCACACACTGCTGACCTTTGCCAGCAGTTGAAGGGCAGCCGGCAGAAGAGGAGGAATCCTCAGCCAGCCCAGCGGCCCTGGGCTGCCCTTGGCCTTTCTCTGCTCCTGGGCACACTGCAGACGGCCAATGCCTGCAGGCTGGGCTGTGCCCAGCACGGCTGCACTTCCCCTCGGGAGCAGCCAGCTGCCACCTGGGCTCTGAGAGCGGAGGATTCGCCCGCTGCCAGGAACAGCACCCAGGGCCCGGCTGCTGCCTCTTGCAGCTCCAAGGGCCTCCTTCCAGCCTGCCTCTGCCGGGGCTCAGCCTGCTCCGGCCTCTGCCGGGGCTCTGCTGGGGCTCCAGCCCGGCCAAGGCCGGGCCCGCTCTCACCTCACAGGCGCTGACAGCTCTGCACCACAGGAGCCCTTCCTGAGCCCCCTCTCTGATCCTTCTGCTTTCTCACTTGAGCAAGGCTCTCCTCCAGCCAAAGAGATTGAATTTAGGGATCCAAATCCAAGTGGCAGGAGCCCAAATGCTCTCGAGTCATAGCTCAATGCCTGCATCTGCACAGGATGTTTGGGCTGCCCCATTCTTCTTTGGTTTTGCCTTCAAATGCCATTTTCCTTTCTGCCTCAAATAGAAGTACCAAAGCTGGCCAAAAACAGGCCAGTGGGCCATATTGCGAAGGCAGTGTGGTCTGGAGAGGATGAATGAAGAAGATCCTTCCCCACTTTCACACCATGCCAAAGACACTATGCCACTTTCCACTTTTAAGAAACAACAGACAATTCAGAAGAAATTCTTGAGCTTATTCACAGAGCGAGAAAGAAGGGAATCTTCAAGGTGAGTTGTGGTTTCAGAAACTTTATTTATTTCCAATCCTACTCTGCAGTCCTATTAGACAATCCTACTCTAACCCTAACCCTAATTTAATCCTAATCCTAATCCTAATCCTAATCCTAAACTTAATCCTAATCCTAATCCTAATCCTAATCTCCTAATCCTAATCCTAGTCCTAACCTACAATCCTACTATAGGCTGCTTGAGGAATAAATGTCCGGATGTGATTGTCACATTGTTGTCTCCTTCCTCTTCTTCACTGAAACAATCAGCGGCACCAGGCTGGACGCAGGCTCAGCAAATGTTACAAATGGATGCTGCTCAAAGGGGAAAAAAAAGAAATCAACACAAAACAATGAACCATGACTTTGCATGCTCAGTGCTTCACAGGATACCTCTGGCTCCTAGAAGGATGCAGGAAGAGGACCAATGGGTCCATCAACACCTCCATCTTTATGCGCAGGACCTTGAGATCACAGGCAAATGTGGCCCATTTATCCAGGTTTCTTCATCTTGGTGAGATTTTTGCCCTGCCAGTGCTCTAGAAATGGTGCTTTCTGTCCCTAGAGTTTCTTCTTTTCAGGAAACTCCAATGACTCACATAGGCCCCTGTCTTTGAAAGACAGGCACTGTGCTGATTCCCACAGGGAGACAGAGCAGTGTCTACCTTTCCATGCCCTGTCCCTCGTGTGCTGGATGGCACCTTCCTTCCCAGCAGGGCCAGCCCAGTGGCACTGGGCCCTGCAGTTCCCTCTCTGCCACACAAGCTGGCAGTAACCCTGGCACAGTTCCCGTCTGCTTGAGGGTGCCAGGCAGCAGATGGGGCTGGGACAAGTCCCTCCCAGCTGTCCCTGTTTGCGTGGCAGAAACCTCTAAGGGTGGGCTGGGGGGCACAAGCCAGGGCCCCTCAGAGGCTCACAGTGAGCCCCCCACAGCCCCTCCTGCCCACAGCCAAATCTCTGACCCCTAGGCTGGGACTGGCTTCCTTGGGTTCCTGCACCTCCATTTCATGTCTCTGTTCCCTGCATTGCTCAACTTCAATTCTTTTGCCATCAGATAAAACTGAACACCCCACCACATCACAAAACAGGCAACAGAAACAGTGAGAGGACAGAGCACATCTCCTCTCAGGAAATGCAGAGAGAGCTGGAATTATTCAGTTTTGTGAAGAACAGGCCCCAGGGAGACTTTTGCCACTTTCCAAGGCTTCAGAGGAGCTTTGTAGAATGTGGGGGACATCATTTTTAACAGGGCCAGCTACAATAGGATGTGGGTGAATAGTTTTAAACACAAAGGAGATCTAATCCGAGTAGGTCTAAGGAAGAACTTGCTTACTCGCAGCATGGTGCAACCCTGGCACAGATTGCCCCAAGAGCTTGTAGGTGCCTCATCCCTGGAACCATTCCGGCTCCAGTGGGAAAGGGCTCTGAGTAACCTGATCTCTTTAAAGATGTCCCTGCTCATTGCAGGACACTTGCACCAGAGGACCTGTACAGGGCCCTGCCAGCCCAGCCCAGTCTAGGATTCCTCACCATTTTCATTTAAAGAGCAGCAAGAGTGGAGGTGAGGAGGAAGGGGGCTCATCTGAGGCCTTGGACTTGAGTGGAGGAGGAGCCCATGCCTCAGACCCTGTTTCACCTGCAGCCCCTTCACATTTTACCTGCAGGAGCTCCTTGGCAGACCAGCGCTGCTCCTCGTCTGTCTGCAGGCAGCAGCTCAGGAAGTTGTGTGCAAAGCCGAGAGGAGCTTGGGCTGCCGTAAGTTTTGGGGTTTACTGTGGCTATCAGGCGTCGAGCCTGGAGAAAACCCACGAGGCTCCACCTGCTGCTGTAACATCTCTAAGTGCTCTCCCACAACCCTTTGTTTAACCTCTGTTCTGCAGTGGCAGTTACTGCCCTGGCAGAGACCCAGAGGTGACTTTCCTTACCAACCAAAAGCCAAACCCCGAGGCAGCCACAGCTTTTGCACCATCCTGGGATCTTGCCTTGGCAGCTGATTTCATTGACTGACCGAGTTAGTGGGAACTATATCAACAAAAGCACGTTTGCTTCTCTGAGGAATCACACCATCTTTACAGGCTTTTTGGAAGAAGGACTTTGCTTTACAAACTAATTTCAAGGGTTAGTACATGAAAGGCATCTCTGCAGTGCTTGTTGGTCCTTTAAGCACACGGGCCATAGAACAAAACTCATCAAGCTTTCTGTCCTCTACTTGAAATCAATGGGAATTGGAAGGAAAGAAAGGAAGTCTATCAGTTAATCCCCAGGTAGGGAAACAAATCTTTACAATCTCATCTTCAACACAGACACATTAAGATGCCTGCACAAATGTACTGGGATGAAAATGCCTGCTTGGGCACACAGGAGCCACCTGCAGCTCTGTCTCTCA
>JALJVW010000010.1:28515-38688 GCA_024865655.1 Emberiza elegans
CAGCCCCTTGGTTCCATGAGGCTGGTGGAAGTGTCTCAATGGTTCTTCCAAGGGTTCCATGCTGTTCCATGAGGCCTGCAATGTCAAGCAGTGGACTTTGGTTCTGCTGGGGTGTGACAAATGTCTCAATGTCCCTTGTTCCTACAGGGCCCCACAGTGCCGCCCATGGCCCTTGGTCTACTGGGGCGCCACGGGTGTCACAATGGTCCTGTCCCATGGGCCCTGTGCTGCTGCATTCCCTCCCCTTGCAGGCCGCCTGCCAGCTGAGAAATGCTCCCGGGCCTCGGCCTTGCCAACAGCCCCTGGGCTCAGCCCTCACAAACACTGTCTGCTCCAGGCACTGCTGCCGCCCAACCAGCCCTGGTCTTTAGCAGCAGCTCTGGCAGCTGTTTTGTCTCTGCGTGGCACAACATCCCTCTGTTCTCAATTCTGCCAAAGAAAGCTGCTGGAGTTAAGTGCGGCCAGGATGACCATGGCTGGGATCAGGTTTTCCTTGGTCCTGTGGGCAGCGCCTCCAAAAGGAGCCTGGCAGCCTCCTGGCCAGCGCCACTCCTCGCAGTGGGGCCTCCCAGCCGGGAACCTCCGCTTGCTGGAATCTTCACTTGGCAAGCTACAGGTGGCAGCGGGTCCAGCTCCTGCACCTGTACCCCGCGGTTTCTTTTTGCTAATGTGTTATTATTAGACCCAAATTATCCCTTATTTATATATTTTTTAAACTATCAATTGTAAAATGGTTATCTCAAATATTGTTTGGGGTGTTTTTATGAGGGGATAATTGGGCAAACATAACACCAGTGTGCCATGGCTGACAGACTGATGGACAGGCGAGTCCCTGTCTCACCAAAGGCAAGGCCTGACCCACCCCTGCCACACACAGCTGTTCCAAAATGTTTCCAGACATCAAACTTTTCCTGTCTCTGACACCCCACCCTGTTCCATGGCCTGATCCTGACTTCCCTGGGAAAAGGGGGAGGCTCCGGAACCCCCACAAGGCTTTGTGACATCCTCATGTGGGGAACATGGCAGAGGAGGGGCTTGGGACAGGGGACAAGAGAATCCAGAGCCTCGTGTACACTGCTTTGGCCCTCAGGGCAAGGAAGGTCCAGGGCACTGCCAGGTTCCTCGGGAACCGTGTTGGGAGGATCCTCACCAGGGGTTTGTTCCTTACTGGGGCTTTGTCTTGGGAAATTGTTCCTTGGGGCTCCCCCTGGATCCTGAACCTTCTTGCTGTTGCTCTTGGTTTTACCCTCTCTGATTGCTGTTTCCCAAACCTTCTTCTCTCAGCCCTTGGGATCTTTGTGGGTTCACGGGGAGGGAGGGGCAGCAGTCCCTGGTTTTAGTCCCCTCCCTCACCAACTGTGGAATTCCCCAAAAGCCCTACAAGCTAGGGTCCAACACCATCTCTGCCCATTTAACCAAAAAAGCTGCATTTTGGACCAAATAAGAAGGAAATGGGTCCTCGTGCCCCTGGCACTTGAGGCCCCTGGGGAGCCATGGGTGTACTGGGAGCACTGGATGGGGACTCCCGAGTGTCCCCATTGTCACAGCCCGGCCACAGATGTCACTGTGTCCTGCACAGTCGCCCATTGATTCCTGGCAGCTCTGCGTGGGTCTGGGGCTCCTTGGGGGGACAGTGAGACACCTGGCCTGGGGGTCCCCATGGGTGAGCATGTCCATGTCCCCACCCATCCCCCCACTCACCCCTGACCCTCTGCAACCATCCTCCCCCCTCCTCAGGGGATAAGGGGGGCTGAGGGAGTGTCTGGGGAGGGGCCAAGGAGAGCCATGGCTGGGCTCCCCACTCACCTGTCCTGGGATTTCCTGAGAGCTGCAAGAAAAAGAGGATGGGGTGATCATGGGGTGCCTGCGCCCAGCCCCACCTCCCTCTTCGTCCCCATCATGGCCCTGCGCCTGAACGCGCGTTCTACTGGACTCCCACGGCCCCTAGGGAAACCGCGCCTCCATCCCCGCGCACCTGCGCCACCCAGGTACTCCAACCCCCCTCCCAGGACCCCTTAACCGCCTCGGGACCCTGATTGTTCACCGGGCCCCTAGGCACCTCAAGCCCCCAAGAACCCCAAGAATGGAATGCAGGCGGCCCCAAACTGCTCCAGGATCCCTGAAGAGCTCTCAATGTCCCTGCACAGCTCTCCAACACCTCCCTAAATCCCCAGGAAGTCCCGTGTCACCCCAATGTTCCTCAGGCCCTTCCATGGGACAGCCCAGAGACCCTCAAATGACCCCCAAACCTGCTACACCCCAAGCAAGGGTCACTGGGGGACTCAGCTTCACTCCAGCTCAGGGCTTTGGGTGATGCCCCAATGGTCCCCCAGCATGTGGGCTTCCCCCCACTTCCTGTGGGACCTTGTCCCCCCCATCACCCACCCCCTGGCGGTTGCCAGCGGTGACAGCCCCGGTGACAGCCAGGAGCAGGGCAGGAACAGGAGGCCCTGCCGACATTCACAGCCACTGCTGGGGACAGAGGACACATTGGGGTCACCATGGACCGTGGGGTCCTGAACACCCAGGAACGACCCCGTGTGTTGCCATGGACCCCAGGGTGTGCGGTTTCCCTGGGGCCACCGGGCTGGTCTGCCGGAACACTGCGGCGGTGCTGTCCCAGTGGTTGGTGGCCACGGACTGAGGGTGCCCAAAAATCCCAAATCCCACAAGGATCTTCTCAGGAACCCTGGGCCAGAGTTGCCTGTTGTTCAGCCAGGTGAAAGTGACAGGGGCTGAGCCAACAAAAACCCCCAGGGGTCCACGCACGTTGTCACCTGTGTGCACCTAAGTGTGACAAAGGCTCCTTTGGTGATGGTGGCATTGGGGACAGGAAGGGTGGGGACACAGACTGGGCTGGCACAGGGAACACTGGAGATGGGGTGCCGTGGGCAGGTCACCCCACCCCGCTCCCGCTTTTGGACAGAGCCAAGACACCCATCGGCACCCAAACCCTGGTGGGGGGTCACACACAGGGGGTCCTGCCCTGGGCAGGGACCCCCAGTGCTCCCAGTGCCCCAGACAAAGCCAAGAACGCGGCCCCAGCCCTCCCGGGCCAGGTCTGAAGGACAGGGGACTGTCATCCAGCCTCGTGCAGCTCAGCCGTCAGGACGTCCCCGAGGGAGCCCCGGGGGTCCCTTGTGGATCTGACACCCCTGACGGTGGGACCCTGCAGGAGAGGGGGGGACCAGGGGACAGTGAGGGACCGGGGGGCTGGAGGGGGGGGTGGGACTCCAGGGCAGGGTCCCGAGGCCAGAGATTGGGGGGACCATTGAAATCAAGAGGATGATGGGTGGTCAGGGAGAAACACCTGGGAGGGGAGGTGGGACACCAGGGGGGTCTGGGGACCTGGGAGGTGATGGGGGGACCTGGGGGTGTGGAGACCTCAGAATGGTGAAGGGACCCAGAGAGAGGGGCCCAGGACTGAGGGATGGAGGGGAAACACAGGGAATGGGGACCTTGGAAGGGACCTGGGACCTCAGGGATGGCAGGACATGGGAAGGTGTCAGGAAAGGTGTGGGAACCCCTGATTCACCTGGACACCAGAGCATGGTAAGAGCCCCACAACTTCTGGAAGGTTGGGGTACCCCAGAAGGTGTCAGGGAGGTGCTGGGGATAGAGCCAGTGTGGGGACCTGAGGCCTGTGCAGGGCTCCCTGGGCCCATGGAGCACTCACTGCGAACCCTGGAATCCAGATAGGGTCACTCTCCACTGCCCCAGCATGGCCCGGTGAGCCACTGCAGCCATAATCCCCCAGTGGGAGACCCCCCTGGAGCCCAACAAGAACCCAAATATTCTTCTGAGGACATTCCATAGGGCTGCAGGTTTGAGACAGGAAGGAGGAGGGAGACAGTCAGGTTGTTGTGCAAAACATTATTGTGTTTGCAGAAGTTATGGAGCTATCAGACCCTCAGGGGGACCCTATCAATTGCTGCCCGGACTGCACCTCCAGAGCTGCCCTTGAAGGAGAGGAGCCCAGCCCTGAAAATCAGCCTGGGCCCCCTGGAAAATGGCTTGGGCTCCATTTGGGTTTTGTGTTCAGCCAGGCTGGGGCAAACCACACTGTCAGGGGCCTTTCCCCTGCTGTCCTGACATCTGCAGCAGCCTGCCAGGACCCAGGCCTCTCACATGGGATGACCCCCAGGCTGTGGTGCACCTGCAGGGGATAGCCAGGGACACCCCAAAATCCCCACCCAGGGACCCAGTGCTTCTCCTCCCAGGCCCATCCAGCACCTGCTGGTGAGGACCCCCATCCTAATACTCACATTCCCCAGGATCCCATGGTGTGTCCCCCTCCAGGGAGTGCCCTGCTGGCCATCTCCTGAAATCCTCCTTCCTCCAGGACCTTAATAGTCCCAGGACCCCACTCCCACGGGACCCTCCATCCCCCCATTCCCCCAGCATCCCCATCCCATGACCCCAGATCCCTGGAGACCACTGGGACCGGGAATCCCATGGTGGCAACCCCCAGGCCTCTGCAGGACAGGATTCTCTGAGGCCCATTCCTGGGACTGGCCTCTTCAGCCCATTCCCCTGGGGACCCCATCCCTGGGACCTCCCATTCCCCTGCACACCTCCCCTGTGTCCCCAAACCCCCCTGAGCTCCCCGCCACTCCTGGGAGCCTCATGTTCCACTGTGTCCCACCCAGCCTTGTCCCCATCCTATGCCCACCCTGCTCACAGCCTGTCACCAACTTGTGGCCTCCCTGCCCCGACCTGGTACCACCCCACACCCAGGACAAGATGGCACCCCTCCCTGTTTGGCCCCGAGCCACTGGCAGGGACAGCCACCCCGGTCCCAGTGACAGCCAGTGCACATGGCTGGGGACCAGGGGCTCCACCAGACCTGCTGCAGGTCCCAGCACCTGTGGGGTGTCTGGGACACCAGGGATGGGGCCAGGGAGAGAGAGATGAGGGGGACAGGCAGGGGGGCTGCGCAGTTCCTTGAGGTCCCCAGGGAATGCAGGGCATGGAGCCCAGTGGAACCAGAGTTGTGGGATGGCTGTGGGGACAGGAACAGGGGAACTGGGATGAGTACATAGGAGCATGGTATGGAGATGTTGTGACAAGGATGTGGCAGAAGGAACCTTGGGACAGCTGTGGGGACAGGGACACGGGGATGGAGGGACAGGGACAAGGGGACAAGCACCATGTGTTTGGGCCATGGGAACAGGTGCCACTGGAATGGGATCATGGGCACAGGGCCATGGGGATGTTGCTGTGGGGCTGTGGGGGTGACCTGTGCCAGCATGGGGTCCCAATTCCTGAGCAGGGGTTGGCTGCTGTGTCCCTGTCTTTGAGACCTCTGTACCACACCAGTGCCCCCAGAGAGACCTTTTGGGGACAGCCCCCACACCCTGTGCCCCATGCCCCTGTCCCCGTGATGCCACCCCCACCCAGCCCTGTCCCTTCTCCCTTCCAGCCCAGACCCTCAGCCTCGCTGGTGAGTCCTCGGGGGATGCCATGGCCCCACCCCGCTGTCCCCAGCCCTTTCCCCATATTCCTGCCCAGGTTGGTGTCCCCCTTCACCCACAGGTGCCCAAACCACCCAGGTCCTGGTGGGTAAAATGGAGGCCAGCAGCATTGGGGACTGGGTGACCTGACCCCAGGGCTCCTCCCAGCCATCCCACCACCTGGTACAAGGATGGGGCACTCACCCCACAGGCAGGAGGGATGCGATCCTTCCAAGGTCATCCCGGTCCCCACCCACTGGTGTGATGGACCCTGAATGGTGCTCAGCCCCCCTGGGAAAATCTTAAATGGTGATGAGTTTTGGGAGTCCCATGAAAGTCAGTCCAAATTTTCCTTCATCTTCTTCATGATCATCATTGGGGAACCACTGAAGAGAAGACCCCCCTGTCTAAAACCTCTGGCTCTGAAGGTGAAAGTCACATGCCAACAAGGCCCCGAGACCTGAGAGCATTGCTAAGTTATTGTTTTCACAGGTGTTGTTTGCTGTATGCTACACTGAGCCCAATGAGAAGAAGAAGGGGGCACTGTGCCCTTTTTGCAACAGTAGCCTTGGAAGCTGTCCCACCTCTCAGCCTGGCTGGACTTTTCCTGAGTTCTGGGTGATCCCCTGAAGAAGACCCCTCTCACTCATTTGCAACCACCATGACAGACAGAGATGTAAGAAGCCTCTCCATGAAAGAAGACCAAGACATGAAACCCCTATGTGAGAAGGCCCCTCTCATACTTTCCAAGGACTGGGACTAAAACCCCCAACCCAGGGGAGATGTGCAGGGGGAAGGCAAGCTGACCAAAGCAAGATGGATGTTGCAGGTGTGAGCATTGGACCACGAAGACAATGGCTCTTGCCTACTACTGAGAACATAGACTATGTGTACCCTTTCCAAATACCATTCTTTTCCTTGAAGATAAAATAGACTACCTTTGATTCAGTTGCAAAATCCATTCCCCCTTCCCCCATCAAAAAAGAGTATAACTGGAGTCCAGATGGACTGCACCTCTGAGATCTCCCCGATGTAACAGGCGGATCCTCGACTGGACTGGACCTCAGGACCCCTCAAGGTGCCGCTTCCCCCTATATCCCTTGCTCTCTCTCTCTCTCTCATCTTTTTCTCTCCCTTAGTCCCCAGCCACATTTTGCACTTTCTCTTCCTCAGGCATTTGCATTTTTTTGCAAACCCTGTTCCCCTGTCAATTTTTTTTTTGCACCCTGAGTTCAACCCATGAACTCGGCACAAACCCCTGGTGGGGAAGCCCATCTGCCAGGGTTTCAGGGTGGGAGCCAGATGAAACACTATTGGGGGTTACAGTGGGGGATGGGGAGGTCCCTCTGTCCACAACCCCAAGGAACATCCTGCCTGCCCAGAAGACCACCTCCCACTGGGATGGAAAACTGCAGCTTTTTCCAGGGAAGAGGTTTCTGGGAATAAGGAATAGGAAGGGCAGAGCCACCTGTCCTATTTGGGGCTGCCCCATCCCCTCCCCCATGGGGACACTGGGGGGATGGGGTTTCTGTCCTGGGGCCTGGGATGATTTAGGTTTATTTGGTTTTAGGAGAAATCCTGTTCCAGACTTCTCCATTCCTGCTTGTCCTCTGCATGACCTGAGCCAGCAATGCAGCTGTGGAAGGGAGCCCCAGGCAGGTAGGAGCTCTAAACTCCGTCTCCTTGAAGCCAGTGGCCATCCAAGGATGGGGCTGAGCCATGGCCCAACCCCACTGCACAGGGATGGCCATTGCCCAGCCCTGCTCTGGCCAGCCCCAGGGGGCAGCCAGCACCTGAGGGTCTCCTCTGTCCCCTTGGCTTTGATTCTGGCAGCTTTAGAGCTGCTGCAGAGGTGAGGATTCTGTGGGTGGAAAAAGGCCTGGCTGTGGTTTGCTCAGCCCTGCAAGAAGCACAAAACCCAAAGGGAGCCCAAGCAGTGGCTCTGTGAGGGCCTTTGATGGTTTTCAGAGCAGGGCTGGCTGGAAACCCCTCCCCTGCAGGGGCAGCTGTGGGGGAACCAGTCCGGAAATGCAGCAATTGATCATTTTGTGCCTTTGCCCGAGGTTCTGAGAGAGCCCTAAATACCCTTCAATGACAACAACAATCTGCATGACAACCTGACCGGGTCCATCCTCCTTCCTGTCTCAAACCTGCAGCACTTTGTAACAGCCCAAGAAGAATCTCTAGTTTCTGGCCATGGCTGCCAGACAAGAGGGAACCGTGTGGAAATATCAAGCAGGGGCTCACCTGCAGCCATAGTGGGGCTGTGCGGAGTGATCCTGTCTGGATTCCAGGCATCCCCAAAGCTGCTCCATCCCTGCCCTCCTCACCTGAGTGAAAGGCTGAGGGTTTTCAGGAACTGTGCTGTAAAGCCACGAGAGGTGCTGTGGTGGACCCGAGATCTGCCTGAGCTGAGGTGCTGCCTTCCTTCCATTCGGGATCATCGAGAGCGGTCGTGGGTGCTGTGCAGGGTGCGTGCCTGGCCCCGGACACTGCTACGCTACCAGTGGGCACTGGGATCCAACCTGCTGCCTTGGCGGCTTCTGCCCACTGCCGGTGGTGGTGCCGGGACCAATTGGTGCCCGTGAGTTTGCAAAAGGAGCCATTTCCCTCCTCCCTCCTGTCCGAGGCCATGGCCCCTGAGGATGGAGCTGAGCCCGGGCGCCCCTGGCCGGGAGTGCTCCCTGCTGCTGGCCAGGAGTGCTCCCTGCAGCGCCCCCTGCTGGGGAGCGCTCCCTGCAGCGCCCCTGCAGTTATCACTGCCACCAAAACCAACAGCGCTGGAGGGGAGGGAAAGTTCTGGGTTTGTGTTGTTTGTTCTGTTCTGGTTTTATAAATTTCCCTAGAAAGGGCTGTTATTCCTTTCCCTCCACCTTGCCTGGAATCCCCATAATCCTTGAAATTAAGCTAGATTTGAGGCATGGGTCTTCTTTTCCATTCCAGGATCGCTCCCACTTTCCTTGACAGATATTTCTCATTTAACGGTTTGCCAACTCCTGGGTTCCAGCATGAATGGACAGGACACCCCCAGAGACACATGGTCAGGGACTTGGCGACCTCATGCTCTGCCTTTTAAGCCATTTGAGCATACCGAGGCCCTCTCCCCAGGGGGCTTCTGGTCACCCAGCCACTCAGAGGAGCTGGCTTTTGGCAGAGCATCAAACATGCAGCCGAGTTCATACTGTGGCTGGACTGATGGACAGGTGGGGTCCTGTCTCACAAAAAAAAGGCCTTAGCCACCCATGCCACACACACAGTTTTCCAAAATGCTCCAGACATCAAACCTTCCTGTCTCTGACACGTTCCCAGGCCTGTGCCATGGATTGATCCCTGGTGCCTCTGAAAAGGGGGTTCCAGAACCCCCCACAGGGCCTTTTGTTCCTTTGGTGGGAACATGGCAGGAGGGGTTCTTTTCTGGGAGAAGAGAACTAGAGCCTCCTGAAAGCCGCTTTGGCTACTCAGAGCAAGGCTGGCCAGGGCCCGTTTCTTCCTGGTGGAGAAATATTTCTGCCTCCGGGAAATGTCTGGGGTTTGTTTTGTTGTGGCTTTCCGTGGAAATCATTATTTGGTGCCCATGGGTGGGGACCTCCAGTGCCCCCCAGCTGCCCCCAGTGTCATGGCACAACCTCATTGATGTCACTGGGCATTTGTGGTTGCCCCTGGGGTCCCCGCATCTCTGTGTAGGTCACCCAGGGTTACTGGGGTTCTGCGATGCCTGGGGGCCCTGCAATGGGTGGGGGGACCAAGGGGTGGGCAGGGCACCAGTGGGTGACGTGTCACTGTCCCCCCCATCCCCCCCCTATCCACAGTACTAACGCTGTGCATGTTTGGTGCTCACAATGTGGGTGTACAGCACCTCCCCCTCCTCAGGGGGGGCCGGGGGATCCAGGGTTGGGGGGCTGTGGGTATAAAGACAATGTGTAGGAGGTGATGGAGGTCTGTGACATGGGGGAAAAAGGGGAATCATGGTTGAAGACCCCCACTCACTTTTCCTACTGCTTCCTGGCAGCTGCAAAGGAAAGAGTGGAGGAGTGACTGTGGGGTCCTGCAGCAGCGATGGTCTGAAAAGTTGATCACCTGAGCTAGTCGAACAGCACCGCTAGCAGCGTAGGGGGGGGACTTGTCCCGATAGCCGCACTTCGGGATAGTGCTTCAGGTTGACACTCTGAGCTATGGGTACAGGTGCCGCCAGATGCGGACAAGACCAAGAGAAAGGCTGCGGAAGGACGGAAGAAAAGAGCTTGTCTGGGCAAAGTCCGTTTATTAACTAGGAGCAAGCAAATGAAGAGCAGGGAGTGGCAGCATGGGATTATAAAGGAATGGGGGGTTAGTGGAACCAGAACAAAACGTGAAGGGAGTTAAAAGAGGAGGAAATATCTGAGATCGACATGGGGAAACCAATGGTTACAACCAAAGGAGTGGTCCCGGGTCCCTGAACCAATCACCCCCTGCACCCCAGAGAGAAGCTTTGGGACAGAAAGTGCATGGGCAGAGTATGACAGACAGGGCTCTGGGGTCTGGTTTAGAGGGATACACTGAATTGACAAGGCAAATTGGGGAGGGGTGAAACTAGATACATCCATAACTATGGGGAACAGTGAAAGCAAAGTTAACAATGGCGAGAGGAACAAGGGCAGAACCAATAACAAATGAAGGGGAGAAACAGGCTGAGATATATAACATACAAACGAACCACAACAGGGTCCCAGCCTGACCCCTC
>JALJVW010000995.1:0-15251 GCA_024865655.1 Emberiza elegans
AGATTAGCCACTTGTAGCTCTTCAAAACTCCCTCCCATGAAAAATGAAAAACTTAAACTGTTCCTAAATGTGAAAAATGTGTTCACTCTTAATAAAGGACAATGGGAGACCAGGACCATGGAGCAAAGGTTATTATGGCCGGGTGCATCTTGGCACTCAGCCAGGAGCACCCTGTTACCTTTCAGGGATACCCTGAAATACCTTTCCCCTTACATCAGCCTATTTGCATATTCATAGACCCTCATACATAGCAAACTTCTCCCCAAACTAGTTTACATGTTCCCAAAGAGCTGTTTAGCATGGCTCTTCCTTGGATCTGCCTTTTAAGAGCATGCAGATTCTTTTGTTGTGGTTTTAGTCCATTCTTATCACCTCCAGTTTTTGGGCCTTGGTCACTCTGACTCTAAAAAATTAGGTTTTTGGGATTTTTAGTATGTTGTGGATGGAAGCAAAATGGAGGCACAGGGTATTGTCCTGGGTTTCTTTCTTCTTCATGGATTTGGGTGGTTTTTTGTAATTGGGCAGAAATTCCTGCATTGCAGGCTCTTTGGGATCAGTTATCGGGTTAAAAGGGAAAATAATCCAGGTGTCAGTTCTTAATTGGATAGTTTAGTCTTAAAAAAGATCTCGTAACAAGAGATTGTTGGTCATTTGTGCCTTCTAATGAAAAGCTGCTGGACTCACGGTAATGAGACTTTTACTGATAAGAAATAATAAACACTTGAGTCTGAACATGAATTACTGTCTCAAGTGCCTTCAGTCCAGAGCCAGTGCAACCGACAACTGGTACCCCCACAGCTTGAGGTAGTGCCAAAGCAGAACTTGTTCATGCTCTTTTCTCCTGGTGATTTTATAATCCCATCCAGACTCTGATGGCAAACCCGTGCTGTAGAGAAAAGATCGACCTTGGCATCCTGGGCACTTTCTGGGTGGGTGTTTGAATCTGCTTTTCCAGGCCTTGGGCTGAGCAGGGTGAGGCTGAGGCCTGGGGCCCCTGCAGCTGGCGCCAGGAGCCCCGGGGCAGTGGCGAGGGGGCCTGAGGGGCGGCACAGGGGGCATTTCCCCAGCGGGCGGGCGGGTGGCGGGGAAAGGCGCCCTGGGCACAAGGGCAGGCACAAGGGCCCCAGCTCTCTGCAGGGCGGGCGGCCCAGCGCCAATCGCTGCTCCCGGAGCCGCTGCCAGGGCCGTGTCTCCTCCCGCCACTGACCCTGCGCCTGCAGCGCTGCCTCCGGCTCTGCCGGGCTTTGGCTGCGGACGGCAAGGACGGGGACATGCTGCAGCAGGGCCCAGCAGGGACACCCAGATGGTGCCAGGGCTGCAGCTCCTCTCCTGCAAGGAAAGGCTGACACAGCTCTGGCTTCTTCAGCCTGGGAAAGAGACCCAGCCTTGATCCAGCTGTGGCCTTCCAGGACCTGAGGCAACCTACAAGAAAGCTGGACAGGGACTTTGTACGAGGGCAGGCAGGGACAGGACAAGGGAGAATGGATCCAAATGGAAAGAGATGAGGTTTAGGAAAGGGATTCAAAAAAGACCCTCCTGGAACAGTTTGCCCAGAGAAGGTGTGGATGTTGAGAAGAGGAAATCAGGAGAAGACTAAGAGGGGAGAGAGAGATCCACAGTTGGCCTTGGATCCAGCTCCATCTCAGCTGCTCTGAGCTCTGGGGCCGTGGGACGTGTCATCGTTTTCATATCCAAAAACTCATTCAGTAACAGGCTCCCCTTCCCTTCATCATCCCCAAACTTCACCTGTCTTGTTTCACACCCACCTCCCCAGTCCCAACCCCAACCCATCCCACCCCTGCTGGACATCAAGACCCCCTTCCCAAGCCGTATTTCCCCCATTTCACACTGCCCAAACCCCATCCCACCCATCCTACCCCACCCAATGCCCATCTCACCCTTCCTGATTTGCAGCACACTACACCCAATCTGCTTCCAGTCCCATTCCACCCTGAGGGGCTGTGGAATCGAGGAATTTTGGGCTGGGATTGAGTAGTTTTCAGTAGCATTGAGCGGTTTTGAGATGACAGATTGAACCCTCTCATCTCTTTGAGTGCCAAGGGAGACAACCACATCAAATACCCCCAAAACCCCCCAGGTATCTCCCTGAATCCCAGATTCCCCTGAAACACTTGCAAAAAGTCAGGCTTTAGATGCCTTAAATTAATTTATTTATTTCCCCCCCAGTTTTGACTGTTGTAAGGGATGGAGATCAATCAAAAGAAAATTAGGGCCAAAACAAAAGAATAACTAGCCAAGTGTCTTCCCAACTCAGGTCACTGGGAATGTGGCTCTGAAGGGCTCTGACCAATGTGGGCCCTCCAATGGGGGATGGAGTTGGAGCAGTGCACGAAGCTCTTCCTGCAGCTGGGGCACTTGCAGGGCTTCCCTTAGCAGTGACTCTGTTGGTGTTTACTGAAGTTAGAGCTGTCTGAGAAGCTTTTCCCACACTGGGGACACTCACAGGGCCTCTCCCCAGTGTGGATGCGCTGGTGTCTGATGAGGGTGGAGCTGTGCTTGAAGCCCTTCCTGCAGCTGGGGCAGCAGGAGCGTCTCTCCTCCCTGTGAATCTGCTGGTGCAGGAGGAGACTGGAGCTGCTCTGAAACCTCTTCAGACACTCGGGACACTCGTAGGGCCTCTCCCCAGTGTGGATGCGTTGGTGGATGATGAGGGCACAGTTGCAGCTGAAGCCCTTCCCACACTCCCCACACTCGTAGGGCCATTCCAAAGTGGGGATCATCTGGTGGCGATCAGGGTGTTGCTCTGCCTGAAGCTCTTCCCACACTCCAAGCACTTGCAGGGCTTCTCCCCATCTTGAAGCTGCTCCACAGATCACCAGCTCTGAGCTCTGGCAGGAGCTCTGTCCACTTTCCTGGCACAGGGTGGCTCTTTCCTCCTCAGGGCACCCTGGGCTGGGTTTGCAGCCCCTCCTCCTGCAGGATCTCCAGGGATTTTCCTCCCTGTTCGATTCCTGTGCTGTGGAGTTACTCAAAACAGCCTCTTCCATGAGGTTCTGCTGCCATGGGGATTTGTCCTCCCTGGTCTCCATCCTCAGCTCCTTGTCTGGCCAAGGAAGGACAACGAGAGGATGGGATTTGCCTCCATGCCAGAGGGAAGGAGATCCTCCCAATGCATCCCTGGCAGGATGGCATTGGCAGACTAGGAAAGTGACCGAGGCTTGATCCAACTGTGGCCTTCCAGTACCTGAGGGCAACCTACAAGACAGCTGGACAGGGACTTTGTACGAGGGCAGGCAAGGACAGGACAAGGGACAATGGATCCAAATGGAGAGAGATTAGGTTTAGGTAAGGGATTCAGAAAAAAGACTCTCCTGGAACAGGCTGCCCAGAGAAGGTGTGCATGTCCCGTCTCTGACAGTGTTCAAGGCCAGGCTGCATGGAGCTCTAGTTGGCCCGGTCTGGTGCAAGGGGTCCCCAGCCACAGCAGGGGGTTGCAGCCATGGGATTTTTCAGATCCTTCCAAGCCAAACCATGCCACAACTCCATGATTCTGGGATACTTCCCCTCCTCATCCTCTGGCAGAAAAAGAAACTTGGCCCCAAGTTCCCACTGCAGACCATGTCTTTTGGCCCTGCAACTGTGTCAACAGAGGATGAAAAGAGATGACATTACTGACACGATTTCCCTTTTCTACTAGAAAATTAAATACTCTGCTCCTGTCCACTCTGGCAAAATTTGTCAGAAGAGGCAATTCTTCCCCATGAAATGCTTCCGTCTCAGGCAAAAAGAAAGAAGCCACAAGCCAACCCTCTTCTTTATTGCTACATGGTTTTATTTGGTCACTTCTCTAATAGGAATGACTTTGAGGTGTGATTTGTTTGTTTCTCTCTTGTTCCTTTGGGTGCGGTGTGGCTCCTCCGTTGGGTCCAGGCATGGGGGCAGCAGAGGAACGGCCATGAAGCTCGGTGGAATCCAGCAGCAGCAGCAGCAGAGCTTCTCTTGATCGGTTTTCTGGCTTTTCACTGCCTTCTCCGCATCCCTTCTTTCTCCCCCAGTTTTCACTCTGTTCCGTCCCGTGAAGGCAATGTCCGTGTTTTCCCAGCCCGGCTGATCTCCCCAACTCAGGTCACTGGGAATGTGGCTCTGAAGGGCTCTGACCAATGGGCCCTCCCCGGGGGATGGTTTGGAGCAGTGCGGGGCTCTTCCTGCAGCTGGGGCTTGCAGGGCTTCCCTAGCAGCTCGCTCTGGTGCTGTTGGAGCTGCGTGGTCTAGAGCTGCGCCTGGCGCGGGCTCTGGCCCCCCGGCTGGGGACGGCCCAGAACGAAGCCCCTCCCGGTGTGGATGCGCCACCCCGCTGCCGCCCGGCTCCCAAGGGTGGAGTTGTGCGGGCGCCCCCCGCCTGCAGTTGGGGCAGCCGCCCGGCCTCTCTCCCCGCCTGTGAATCTGCTGGTGCAGGAGGAGACTGGGGCTGCTCTGAAACCTCTTCAGCCAGGACACACGGGTGGCGGGCCTCTCCCAGTGTGGATGCATTGGTGGATGATGAGGGGCAGCTGCAGCAGCTGGAAGCCCTTCCCACCTCCCCACTCATCAGGGCCATTCCAAAGTGGGGATCATCTGCTGGCAGATCAGGGTGTTGCTCTGCCTGGAAGCTCTTCCCACACTCCAAGCACTTGCAGGGCTTCTCCCCAAAGGAAGCTGATGGATCACCAGCTCTGAGCTCTGGCAGGAGCTCTGTCCACTTTCCTGGCACAGGGGTGGCTCTTTTCCTCCTCAGGGCACCCTGGGCTGGGTTTGCAGCCCCTCCCTCCTGCAGGATCTCCCAGGATTTTCTTCCTGTTCGATTCCTGTGCTGTGGAGTTGAGGCCCAAAACAGCCTCTTCCATGAGGTTCTGCTGCCATGGGGATTTGTCCTCCCTGGTCTCCATCCTCAGCTCCGTGTCTGGGCAAGGAAGGACAATGGAGAGGATGGGATTTGCCTCCATGCCAGAGGGAAGGAGATCCTCCCCAATGCATCCCTGGACCCCCAGGATGGCATCAGCAGACTGGGAAAGAGACCGAGGCTTGATCCAACTGTGGCCTTCCAGTACCTGAGGGCAACCTGCAAGACAGCTGGACAGGGACTTTGTATGGGGCCTCTGGTAGGACAGGACAAGGGAGAATGTTCCTGACGGAGAGATTAGGTTTAGATAAGGGATTCAGAAAAAAGTGCTGGAGAACAGGCTGCCCAGAGAAGGTGTGTGCATGTCCCGTCCCTGACAGTGTTCAAGGCCAGGCTGCATGGAGCTCTGGCCAAGCCGGTCTAGTGCAAGGGGTCCCCAGCCACAGCAGGGGGTTGCAGCCATGGGATTTTTTCAGATCCTTCCAAGCCCAAACCATGCCATGACTCCATGATTCTGGGATACTTCCCCCTCATCCTCTGGCAGAGGGGAAAAAGAAAGGGGAAGCCCCAAGTTCCAGCCAGCTGCAGACCATGTCTTTTGGCAGCCTGCAACTGTGTCAACAGAGGATGCTGGGAGATGACATTACTGACACGATTTCCCTTTTCTACTAGAAAATTAAATACTCTGCTCCTGTCCCCATGTCAAAATTGCAGAAGACAGCCTTCCCCATGGATCCTTGTTGGCTGCTACCATGGCCAGCCAGCCACCATCTGGTCCCTGGGCATCCTGCTCTATGTTTGGTCTGGGCACCTTCCTTTCCATACCAATGACTTTGGGGTGTCCTGGGCCAGCTCTTCTTCCCGCCCTGGGGGTGTCTCAAGGTGGGGATGTGCCTCCTCTGTTGGAGGGGGAAGAATGGGGTTGGGAGGGCAGCTGGCACATAAGCACCCTGCTTTTGCAGCTGGTGAGGAGGTGGATCTCCTGGGCTTAGCTGGAGGAGGTGGCACCTGTGCCTTTGTGCTGGTGTCCTCTGCAAGAGAGGATAGGAAGCTTTTGGGTGCAGCTCTGAGCACTCCTGGTGTGGCCTGAGCACTGTGGAATGCGGGAGAGCATGGACAGGAGCCTTGTCCCACTGAGCGGCAGTTTCTGGTTTCTCTCCACAGAGTGCCAGCACCTCATCAGGTGGTGTTTATGCATGGACCCCACAGACAGGCCATCACTGGAGGAGCTTTTGGAGCATTCTTGGCTGCAGGAGCCCTGCCTGGCCCAGGAGACAGCAGAGACGCATCCCTGTGCACAGTAGGACCCAGGAGCCCAGCAAGTAGCAGCAGCACGTGTCTCGTGGCACTGGAAGAAAACCCTGGAGCGTTTCCCAGCGGCCGCGGCGTGGAGGAGAGAGTGCAGCCAAGGAGATGCTTCCGCTGGTCTCCGCGAGCTGTGGAGGGAGCGGGTCCATGCTGCCCATCCCATTGAAGAAGTGGTCGCAGCACGGTGAAGATGCCACGGACTGGGACAGGGGAAACATCCCCCTGCAGCTCAGTGGCATTGTGATGCCCCCGCAAGCTGAGGCACAGCTGGCGTGTTCTTCTGGAGCACAATGTGGAGCTGGGAACACCATCCTGGAGCTGGCCGCTGGAGGGGCAGAGCCTATTGGCTTTGGCTGCGGCCCCTGCCTGGAGGACACACTCTGCGCCCCAATGAAATCAAGATGAGTCCCCAGCCTGTGCAGGGGCGGGGGGATGCTGGTGCTTCCAGGCACGGCATGGCTCAGCCTGGCCACGCGCTGGACATTCCCCACTCGGCAGCGCTGGGGAATATTAATTTTTCCGCTGGCCGCCGAGCTGCTTTTTGGCGGGACAGGGGACAGATGTTGTGGAAGTGGAGTTGGCTCCTGGCCTTGCTGACAGCTTCTGCCAGCCAGCCTGGCACGGGCTGAGGCAGGGGCAGCCAGCCTGAAAAAAGCATCCACCCATACAGATGGGGGGTGGCAGAGGGGGACGGGTTCTGAAGCCGTGCCCCAGCTGGTCTGCTCTGCAAGCCCTTGAGGAAGGAGTGCGTTTATGGATGGGAAGGGTGGGGTTTTTCCCCACCTGTGGACAGGTTTAATTCTCACATGGAGTGGTCAGACCCTCCTCAGGCCTGTGAAACGGTGACAAGCTTTGTGCTTTTTCTTGTTTCCAGGTCTTGTTTTGGATTGACTTTCATGCAATTGTTCTTTGTTTTTCCCAGGAGGATTACACCTGGTGCCCAGACCGGACGGGGAAGCGCCTGCAGCTTCCGTGGAGCGCATCCAGTGCCAGCGCTACCCCAGGGGCCACGGTCTGCGGGGACAGCCCCTTCCAGAAGGATGAGGACCTGGTGCGGGATCGGCTCCTCTCCTGGCAGCAGCTCTCCAGAGGTGGGCACCCGGCTCCACAGCTTGGCTGGCAGAAGGGCTCCGGGCAGATGCCAGTGGGCACACGGGCATCCCACTGCTGCAGCTGCTGAGGAGGTTGCTGTGCTGTGATTAAGCAGAGGAGGTGGAACGTGGCCTGCCACGCTGCCCTTCTCTACAAACAGAGAATGGGTCGGGAGGTTTGGGCTCTGAGCACAGCCAGCAGCCTGGCCCGGGCACAGCCATGGCGGGACAGGGGGACAGGAGCCTGCTGCGACTGACCGTGGCTCTCTGGTTTCTCTCCGCAGGCTGCCAGCACCTCATGCCATGGGAACGGCACCGCTCGGCCTGCCAGGCTGGGAGGGCTGGAGGGCGGCTGGTGTTCATTTGCTGTCAAAAATAAATTGGGGTTTTTTTGTCATCATCATCATTGGAATGCTTCATCCTTTCCCAAGCTTTTGGCCTCCTGTGATAAATGGATGTGGTTCATGCTAACAAAATTGTCATTATTTCAATATTTTTGGAAAATAATTGGAAAGGTATATGTGATTAATGTTATGAAGCAGATGGGTTTCTTTGTAGATGATATATGTGGGAAACAGGATACAGGAGATTGGAATTGGCTTTGATGAACAAAATTTAGGAAGACTCCCAAGTCAGAATTGGCATCAAGACAAAGTTAGGACAACTCCCAGGACAGGATCGGCCTTGACATGAATAACATTGGGACAATTCCAGACAGGGAGTCTAAAATACTGTTCTTATCTATAAAATAATGAGGCTTAATTGGAACATAGTGCTTACTTACATAACACAAGACTTGGGCACAGGCACAACCTGCCAGGTTATTCAGAGACAGCGAGGAAGACTGTCAGCCTTCCTCCCAGAAGAGCACCAAAGAGCCAGAAGCCCCCTTAGCCACAGCAGGAGCATGCGCTGTGTGCTGTGGTGATGTAGATTTCAAGAATCAGAAATAGGAGGAGATTTACAGGAAAATATTGATGAATATGTATTAGCACACAGTGTATAAGTTGTGTTTGGATCCTTTTGCCTTTTGCACGTGAGGCAGGGTGGGAAGGCCTCCCTGTACCCCGATCAATCGGTTTTGCTTATGCTTTATCCGAACCACTGCCAAATTTCTTTTTGTAATTACTGGATTCTATTTGATTGTATTATTTTATCTCAATGAAAACTGCTGCTAAATTTTAAGTTTGTGGTTTATTAAATTAGACATATGGGACCTCATTTATAACATCAGGAATATGACTAAATAGTTTACAAAACCAAAATGAATATTATTTAGCTAAATTAACAAGGAATAGAAAAGCATTTGAGACTTAATCACAAAGGATAAAGTCACAGAAATGATGATACTTAATTAAATGAATACATTTTTACTTAATGAGTTAATAGCTCAGTCTCCTCTGGCTTTTGATCTCCTCCCCAGAAGGGGTGCAGTTCTTTGATCTCCTCTTCACGAGGGGCACAGTCCTTAGTCCTTATCCCTAGTCCTTAGGGTTTGGTCTTGGCTTTGGCATGGGGTGTTGTGTTTTGGATGATGATGACTGCCAAAAATCCCCCTAAAATCCCCCCCAAAACCCCCAAGTCCCCTCAAAACCCCCAAACCTCCCCCAAACCCCTCAGGATGAATTTTTGGTTAATTTCAGGTAATTTTGGGTGGATTTGGGGGGGTTTTGGTACCTCCCAGACACCAAATTTGGCGTAGGATTCAAACCCAGCCAAAATCCCTCCAAATCTCCCCAAAACCCCCAAATTTCCCCCAGCCCCCTGGAGACAGATTTTGGGTGGACTTGGGGTTAATTTGGAAGAAATTTTGGGTGATTTTGGTACCTTGTGGATGCCCAAGTAGATGAAGGATTCAAACCCAGCCAAAATACCCCAAAATCCCCTCAAAACCCCCCTCAAATTTCCCCCAGAGCCCCTCAGGATGGGTACTGAGGTAATTTTGGGTGGATTTGGGGTAATTTTGGGTCCTTTTGTGAAGTGGCGAGGGCCCTGGGCGCAGGGCTTGGGCGGGGGCTGAGCAGCGGGGCAGGAAGGGGGAGGGAGGGAGGTGTGAAACCCCCCGAGTATCCCCTGAGGGGGACACCCCTAAAGGGTTCTGTGCCAGGACTGAGAAACGAACGGGACTTTTGGTTTTTTCGGTCTTTAGGTTGTTGTTTATTTTTCCTCTTATCAACAGTTCAGCACGCCGGCTGCACACCAGACTCAGCGTACAAAGAGAAGGCACCAAAAGTCACAAGACACACAGGTTCAAGGTCTTTTAAAATGATTTTGTCCAATTAACTCTTGAACGCATTTTATTTCTACCAGTAAGTAATTCTTTGTCTGCCACTCAGCACCTGCATTGCAGCTCTTTCCAACCAATCACCCTGTGCTCCCAACACAGCAGAAAATGGAGTAGATGAAGGACAAGGAGATCAGACAATACCCAAAATCCTCCATCTTGTCTTCTATCCACCCTCATGCTAAAATCCCAAAGCTCTGTTTTTCACCCTGTGATAAACTACACTACTGTCTATTTCACACACTTGTAGATTCCAGTTCATCCCAAAGTCTTGGAAGCTTTCTCCATGGACAAAGGTTAAAAGCAGTGTTCTCCTGGGGATCAGGACTTCTCAGGACAGGCAGGGAGACATTCCCTGTGCCCTGGGTTCCAACAGCAGTGGGGAAGGGGAGGTTGGGGACAGGAAAAGAAGGACTTAGGCAAGAAAAAGGGGAACCTTAAACAGCATGGTAAGCGCCATTCTTAGAGGGAGGGCCCGGGACGGCGCAGCCGTCACCTTCCCGGGTAGGTGTGGATGCACAGTCCAAGTAAGATTTCCCATGGATCCATCTGGGAAATATCAGGGAGCTGGAGATGAGGAATTCTGCACAACCTCACAGGTGGTGTTTGTGACAATTGGTTTCCTCATGGATTGTTTACCCCAAGGGGTGTTTTCTTAATAAACCAATCATGTGAAATGTACAATAACCAATCAGGTCCACCTGCATCGCGACCGAGTATAAAATGATGGGTTTCCTAATGAAGATGACTATTGGCCTTCTGAAGATGCATGGAGTGTGTCCCTCATTTATCCGTGTCATTTCTGACTCAACAGTGACAGGCAGGGAAGGGGGGACATGGAAAGATGGGGGGGGGACGGAGGACACAGGACACAGTGAGGATGGCAGTGTTCCCCTGTCACCTCTGGATGGATTCTGTCCCTTGTTCTGCCCTCAGGAAAAGGGGGACAGGGTGGCAAAGAGTGCTGGGAAGGATGAAAGTTTGACAAGAAACTTTAACAGATATGTGTGCTTGGCAGAAAGATTTTTGAATGTAGAATCTGAAGAAGGAATAGAAATGAAAGCAAGTTTTGATATAGAAGAAAAGAATTGCTGAGCCAGTCTTACTGGATAACTAAGAAGGCAAAGGGTATGTTGCTTACAAGGGGTTTTTATGGCTTGGAGCAAAGGATAAATTCACCCCAAACAGAAGATGTTTTTACCAAGCAAAAAGATTCCACAGGCAAAAAAGACTGTCGATGTTGCAAGTAGAAAAATGTCTCAGAATTTTCCACTGCAAGAAAACCGAAAAACAAGTTCTAGTTTAAACTGTAATGTACTAACTTTTAGTGATTGGAGAATAGTAACATGGATATGGTAATTATAGGAGTTATGATAGGCTATAGGTAAAAGTAAAGGTATAGATTGGTTCTTCTGTGTGAAGATGCTCAGCAAAGAAGAGTATATAATGCACTGTAACCAAATTTAAAGGGTCTGCAGTTTTTTTGTCTGCAGCTGGAGCTGACAGCTGTAGGCACAGCTCTCTGTCACCCACGACCCTGGACTGCTGTAACATCTTGGATACAATAAACTGCATTTTGAAGAGCTGCCTGAGTCCCACATCTCTCATTCAGGCTCTTACAGGAGAGGGGACAGGGGGGCAACGGAGAGACGGCAGCAACTCCAGTTTGCCATGCTGGCAGTTTGCACTCCTTGCTGCACTCTTGGGAACAAAAGGGTAAGGAAAGATATGGGCAATGTTATAGATACACATTATAATATTGGCTTTTTGCAAATATTAAAATTGTTTTTTATATGTGTAGTGGTAAAGTAACTTTGTTGTAAAGATATAGTTTTATTTTGTTGTTAATTGAGTATCAGTGAAATAGCTGCTGGTGTTAAACTGCCTGCTTGGATGGGATAACATCCAATGCACACAGGATGAGGACACCTGTACAGATCTGCTTGGTCCACTGTCCTTCACTGTCTGAAGGCAGATCTGTCCCAAGGCCCAAAAACTGGAGGTGATAAAAGAAGGAGCCAAAACCACAGCCAAGAAACACACATGCTCTGAAAAGGCAGACCCAAGGAGGGCCATGTAAAATTGTTCCTGGAATATATAAAGTTAGGTTATGGATACAGTCCCATGAGGGTCTATGAATATGCAACAGGCTGATGTAAGGGAAAGGTATTTCAGGGGATGCCCAAAAGGTAACAGGGTGCTCCTGGCTGAGTGCCAAGATTGATCCCGGCCATAATAACCTTTGCTCCATGGTCCTGGTCTCCCACTGTCCTTTATTAAACTTTTTATAGAATCACAGGAGATTTGAATGTGTTTTTCAATTTGAGGTAGGATTGAGCCTTTTTGGGTTAAAATTCAGTTATTTTCAGTGGGATTTGAATGGTTTTGAGGTGACAGATTGATCCCTCTTGGCTTCTAGAGTGGAAAAACATGGAGAAAGAAAAAAAATTAAGGTCAAATGAAAAGGAGAAGCAGCCAGGTGTGTTCCCAACATGGATCAGAGGGAAGGTGAGTGACCAGGCTGTGCCCAAAGTGCCTCCTCCAGTGGGGGATGGAGCCAATGCATATAAAAAAAGCTCTTCCCACACTCAGGGAACTACCTTTTGAAAGTTACCGGTGCCTCCGTTGGTGTCGGGTCAAGATAAAAATATCTAAAAACTCTTCATACACTGGGGACACTTAGTGGGGCCTCTCCCAGTGTGGATTAAAAATGTCTGATGAGGTGGGAAACACCACTATCCCTTCCTGCAGTGGGAGCATTGGAAGGGCCTGTCCTTGTGACTCCGATAATGCAGGAGGATCAAAATTTCATTAAAAACCCCTTCCCACACTCAGGTTTTATTAGGGCCTCTTGGTTTGTGAATTTTTGGTGGACGTTCAGATTTAAAACGCTGCTGAATTTTTCCCCATTTATTCACTGAGGGGCCGTTCCCCAGTGTGGGTCCGAAAATGCCTGATCAGGCTGGAGCTGTGGCTGAGAGTTTTTCCCAAAAATTCATCACACCCAGTCACACGGCCTCTCCCCATGTGGATGCGTGGGTCCCATGACAAGATTGCAGTTCTGCCTGAAGCCCCAACTCAGTCGGGGCAGTGGAATGGGGCCTCTCCTCTGTGTTTTTGAGGGTGGCTGGTGCAATTTGAGGAGGATGGAGCTGGTCTGAAACCTCTTCCTGCATTGATGGTTTTCTGTGGGGCCGTTCCCAGTGTGGGTCCTTTGGTGCTTGATCAGGTCAAACCAAAAGCTCCACCAGCCAGGTGTGTTCCTTCCCACACTCCACGCACGTGTGGGGCTTCTCCCCATCATGGAGCTGCTCATGGAACACCAGCTCAAGCTCTGGCTCCATCTGGTGCCGCCTTCCCGGCCCAGGCTGGCTCTTTTTCCCCTCAGATCCCCGCCAGCTGCGTTTGCAGCCCTCCTCAGTGTGATGGCATCTCCGGGCCTTTTTCTCCCGTTGGCTTCCAGCCGTGGAGCCCCTCAAAACAGCCTCTTCTGCCAGGTTCTGCCACACTTTTTTTCCTCCCTGCTCTCCATGCTCAGCTCCTGCTCTGGGGAGGAAGGACAAGGACAGGATGGGATTTGCCTCCGTGCCACAGGCAAGGGCAAGGAGATCCCCCCAGGGGCTGTGCTGCAGCTGGGGCCGTGCTGGGCTGGGAGATGGAGCAGCACAGGGGAAAGGGCACTCATCGCCAGCTCGGGGCTGTGCACAAATCACAAACAGGACGGGACTGCCAGGAACACATCTTGAGCTGTTTTATTTTCACCATCAGTCTCATTACTTGGTTATGAGAATGGGAAGATGTCAGCAGCAGCTGACATGACAGGTAGCAGACTAAGAAATTCATGTTAACACTTACTTTAAAAGGTTTTTGACCAATCACAAAAAGCAAAAAGCATATTGACTGAAGTTCTATCCAAGCACTATAAGCACATTGTGTGGGTTAAAACAATGCTTGCTTATTTCAGATACAACACCTGCTTGTAAGCCTTAAAACACAATCCACATCATGGAGCTGCTCCATGGAGCACCAGCCCTGAGCTCTGGCTCCATCTCTTGCTAGATTCCCGGCCCAGGCTGCAGGTTTCCCCTTATTCCTAGACCAAGTGTTGCAGCCCACAGACCATTTTTCTCCCCATTGGCCCCTACTGCCCTATTTCTTATAAAAGCCTCTTTTCTGCTGTGGGCAATTTGTCCTCCCTGCTCTCCATGCTCAGCTCCTGCTTGGGGGGAGGAAGGACTGACAGGATGGGATTTGCCTTGTCCACAGGCAGGGCTTTCCCAAAGGGCCTCTGATTTGGGAGATGGGCAGCACAGAGGGGAAAGGGACACTGACTTCCTCCTCACCTGCCTCAGTGTCCCAGGGCATCTTCCTCTTCCTCGCAGCCTCCCAGGAGTTGGCAATGGGAAATCCTGGTTTGGGGAAAACAAGGGATGAGCAAGCACAGTGAGTTTGAAGGCCCCTCTGCCCAAGTCCATCTCTACAAGTCACTGGCCACCTGGCTCCAGAAAAACCTCCCAAACACCAAGATTCAGCCCTGAAAAAAGCCTCCCAGGAGTCCCCTGTCCCTGGTCCCTCCCCTTTGGTGTTTGGGGGCTCCCCCCTGTCCCAGCTGTTGGGGTCATGCTTGGATTGGGGGTCCCCCTTCTCCTCGGTGCCCGCCTTGCCCAGGCTGCTGGCAGTCCCAGCAATGCCAAAAGCTCCCCCCTCTTGGCTCTCCCCATTTCGGGATGCCGGGGCTGTTTGGGCTCCCGGGCTCCCTTCTCCCTCATTCTCTGCTCGGGGCTGCAGCGGCTCAAGGAGTCCCCTGCCCCTCTCCAGGCTCTTGAGGCTCCCGCCAATGGCGGCGCCCCCCCCCTCTGGGCTCCCCCACTTTGGGCTCCTGGGGACACAGGGCTCTGCTCCTCCAGGCTGCCTCTGCCGCCAGCCGCCACCGCCACCCCCGATGTCCCCCCAAGGGGCCTTTTCCGCTCAGCCTTGGACTTCTTCATTCTCCAAACATCCCCCCAAAAACCCAACTGGGAGCAACTGGGAGTGACTGGGAACATGCTGGAGGGAACTGGGCTACACTGGGAGATACTGGGAGGGACTGGAATGAAAGTGAGGGGGAAAGAGAGCAACTGGAACCATGTGGAGCACAACTGGTTCATACTGGCAGGGACTGGGAGCACACTGGGCTCATCTTTGGATCATACTGGGAGGGACTGGACTAATACTGGGAGGATCTGAGAGCAACTGGGAACACACCCTGCACATCATCCCCCATACTGGGCCTGACTGGGAGCAACTGGGAGCATGCTGGGAGCAAATGATATCATAGTGGGAGTGACTGGGTTGATCTGGGAAGCAACTGGAACCATGCTGGAGGCAGCTGGGACCATACTGGGAGAGATTGGAAGCAACTGGGATTATACTGGGACCACACTGGGAGGGCTGGCATGTGACTGGGATCAAACTGGAGCTTACTGGGATCATATTGGGGTTGAAAGGGAGTGACTGGGATCACACTTTGGGCTGGAGGGGAGCAACTGAGAGAAACTGGGATCATGCTGCAAGCAAACTGGAGGAACTGGGAAGGACTGGATACATGCTGGGGAAAACTGGGATATACTGGATGTGTCTGTAACCATACTGGCGTGACTGGAACACACTGGGAACAACTGAGATTATGCTGGGAAGAACTGGGACCATGCTGAGGGCAACTGAATCAACACTGGAGGCAACTGGGACC
>JALJVW010000998.1:0-19629 GCA_024865655.1 Emberiza elegans
TTGATTTATTATATGATATATATGTTACATTAAGACTATACTACAAAGAGATAGAAGGAAGAAGTTTTCAGAAGGCTAGCTAAGAATAGAATAGAAAGAATGATAACAAAGCAGCTGGCTCCGACAGAGAGCGAGAGCCAGCTCTGTCATGACTGGTTAAGAAATCCAAACACCCATAGAAGGCCAATCACAGATGCACCTGTTGCATTCCACAGCAGCATATAACAATTGTTTACATCTTGTCTCTGAGGCCTCTCGGTTTCTCAGGAGGGAAAAATCCTAAAGGAAGGATTTTTCACAAAAGATGTCTGCAACAGCAACTGAAGCACCGGGGCCGTTCGTCCCCGTGTCCGTTCCCCGCTCACCCCACGAGCCCCACGTTCGAGCCCCGCGCGCCCCGGGGCGGCCCCTTCGTCTATCCAAACACGGGAACTTTGCAGCGCTGAGCCCGGATGCAGAGCCCTGACTCCTGCACACGGGCACAGCAATCCCCTCGCTTGCTGCTGTGCATTGTCCTTGCTGAGGGGCAAACACTGTCGGGACACCTTCCCTTGGGGTAGGATTCCTACCTGACCCGAGCACTGCACTTACATCTCCAGTGTTGCCTTCCAGTAAAAACAGGGGAAGGAAAACTGTGTGTGGCTTGTGGTATTTTAGAGTGTCTAAAAATCCCTAAGTCACCGATCTTAGAAGTGGGGTGCATGTGGAATTACTGGTGTGGTAAATAGGTATGATTTGTGCTGATAAAATTGAAACAGTAATCGATATTTGTCATATAATAATTAATATTTGGGAATAATAAAACAGTTTAAAGTTGTAATGCCAAAGAAGAAAGGGAGAGGAGGGCCTCCATCCCCCTCCTGGCAGATGTTCTCAAGGACAAGAGAGTTGCTAAAAATGAGCAGAAAGAAGGGAAAAACTGGTTGGGTCCCAGACAAATGCTAATTATAAGGGATTTATTGCCATGATATTTAGATGTGATACGTTAGTCTTGGCTTACATTGTACTGGCTTGGTGCGTGTGTGTAACCCAAAGGTGAATTAAACGACAAAGAAGAAGACTACAAATCTTCATCAAATTACGACCCCCAAAGACTTCTGCAACCACCAGACAGAAGAGTGGCACATGCGCGGTAAAGGTGGTAATGGTAATGAGGGCGGAGGTAGAAATATGAGGAACTGAAAATGGGAGGAGATGGTATCAGCACATGGCATATAAGGAAGAATCTTCACTTGGCAAGCCGTACGCAAGGTGGCATGGGTCCAAGAGCCCTGCCCTCCGTACCCCGCGGTTATTTTTTTGCTTATGCGCTATTATTTGAACGAAATTATCCCTTATTTATATATTTCCTAAACTATTCAATTAAAATTTGCTGCTATCTCAAATATGGTTTGGTCTTTTTATGAGGGGATAATTGGGCAAGCATAATACCTGGAACCAACCTCAGGGCCTGGGAGGAGATTGCACAAACCTTGCCAGGAGTCAAAGTCACAAGAAAACCCCAAAGTGTCTCAAGGCATGAATGGGTCCCAGTGAGGTCCATCCCCAACAGAGGCCCCTCATGGACTCCTTGGAGGAGAGAATTGGAGGCCAGAATGGCACAAAAACCTCTCAGAGACTAAATGTGGGAAGAAAAATCCAAAGTACCTTAAAAACCTTGAGTATCTCAAAGCATTAATGAGGCCCACTGAATGTCAGTACAGAGCTCTCCCGGGACTCGTTAAAGCAGATAATTGGGGCCATGATTGCACAAACCTCTCACAGAGTCTGTATCCAAAGAGAAACACCAAGTACCTTAAAATAACTGAAGTACCTTGAAGCTTTAATGAGCCCCACTGAGTGGTGTTACTGACAAAGCCTCTCCAGGGACTAATTACAGCAGATAATTGGAGGCCATGATTGCACAAACCTCTCAGAAACTCCAAGGCAAAAGCCAAACCCAAAGTCCTTTGAAAAACCTGCAGTCCCTGCAGGGAGCATGAAGGAGCCCCCAGGGCCATTGCTGAGCAAGGCTCCCCGGGGACTCCTTCCAGCAGATCCTTGAGGCCACTGGGATGTGGGCATAGGGGAGGATGCTGAAGGCAGGACAAGGAGCTGACAGTGCCCAGCCTGGCTGGGGCTGTGCCAGGAGGCCCCAGGGCCTCAGGACAAGGTGTCTCCTCCCAGCCCTTGGTGGCACAGACCCTGCTGTGCCCCAGGGCACCAAGACTTGGCTTCTCTTTGTCCCCACCTGTCATCACTGCCTGCAGTTCTCTGCTCTGCCTGGGGGCTGGGGACACTTTCTCAGTCGTGTCCCCGACAGGGATCTCTTCCAAGTACAAGAAACTTTTGTGTCTCAATAGAACTGAGTTCTTGACGGTTCTTGAGAGGGTTCTGTGACATCACTGAGTGAGTTGTGATGTCACAGAGCTGGCTGTGACATCACAGAGCAGGATATGAGGCCAGAGAGCAGAGTGTGCTATCATAGAGTGTGGCTCTGTGGCATCAGAGAGTGGATTGTGACATCACCTGGTGGCTGTGGAACATCATGGAGCAGGCTGTGACATCTCAGAACAGATTGTGACATCACAGGGTGACATTGTGACATCAGTCTTCTGTGATGTCACAGCAATGCTGTATGACATCACAAGGTGACATAGAGCTGGCTCTGTGACATCACTGGGGCAGTGTGACATCACAAGATGCTGTGTGACATCACAGGGGAACTGTGACATCACGGGGCAGTGTGACATCCAGGGGCAGTGTGACATCACAGGGGCAGTGTGACATCACAGAATTGGCTGTGTGACATGACAGGAGGGTGTGTGACATCACAGGGGCAGTGTGACATCAAAGGGGCTGTGTGAGATCACAGGGGCAGTGTGACATCACAGGGGCTGTGTGACATCACGGGGGCTGTGTGAGGTCACTGGGGAGGTCACTCTGCCCCAGCCCCCCTCACAGTTCCCCCCAGAGCAGTCCAACCCTGCTCGTGCACAGTGGGGTCCCCTGTCCCCCTGGGTCCCCCGCCCCCAGCCCCGCAGCCTCCCCCAGAGGATTTTCCACAAGATCGACCCCAGAGCCTGACACGGGGACGGGGGGACGGGGCCCTGGGGGTGGGACAGGGGGACAGAGACCCCCCGGCAGCATCCCCGTGTCCCCCAGGGCCAGAGCCTGGGCCAGGGCTCCTTCACCCTGGTACCAACAAGGCCTTGAGAGCGCTGAAAAAATCCCCAGCAAGGGAGCAGCAAAAACCAGATTGAATATTAAGGGACAGCAGCACAAAGTTCCTTGGCAAGAGTCACTCTGCTCCTGACTGGACACTTCAGGCACACCAAGGAAACAAAGCAACAACAAAACCAAACCAAATCCAGGCAATCAACCCAGAAATGAACCAAGAACTGTCCCTCTGTGTGTGTGACACAAGGACAGTGAGGGCAAGGATAAAAGGAATACACCCCAAAAGCTTAACAGAGCTCAAACTTAACAGGACTTAACTTAAACCTTAACCTTAACTGATACTTTCAATTTCACAATTTAGCAAAAGAACAGCGCTTAACAGTATTTAACCTAACTTAAAACATAGGACTTAGGAATTTAACAGAGGAATAACATTTAATATTCAACTTAGCTAATAACTTAAATTAAACTTAACAACTTAGAAAAGGAACAACTCTTAGCAGCATTTAACTTAGCTTAGACCTCGTTACTTAACATTACTTACTGCTATCTGGATATCTGACTGACTCAGCTATCCAAGGCACTCAAACCCCTCAGAGAGCAGCATTTCTGCCGCATTTCCCCAGCATAGGCACTCCTGTGTGCACGCAGACACCAAGAGTCAGTGCAAGGCACCTGAGAGAAATTTCCCTGAGGGCAGGAAATGCTCCCCGGGGATCCTTTGGCATCTCCCCAGCAGGCCAAGGGTTGAGCCTGGAGGAGTGGGGGGATCGGCCCAGGCTCCATCGTTGTTTAGGATCCCCGAGTGCAGAAAATGGGGGAGTTCCCGGCTGGGAGAGGCCCCACTGCGAGGGAGTGGCTGGCCCAGGAGAGCTGCAAGGGCTCCTTTTGGAGCGCTGTTTGTAGGGCCCCAAGAGAGGGGCTTCAGTCCCAGCAATGGCTCATCCTGGCTGCACTTGGCACCAACAGCTTTCTTTGGCAGGGTGAGAACAGGGATGTTGTGCCACTGACGGAACAAAACCAGTTCCCAGGGCTGCTGCTAAAGGAACCAGGAGCTGGTTGGGCAGCAGCAGTGCCTGGAGCAGACAGTGTTTGTGATGAGCTGCAGAGGAGCTGAGCCCAGGGGCTGTTGGCCAAGGCCGAGGCCCAAGGAGCATTTCTCAGCTGGCAGGGCAGCCTGAGAAGGGGAGGGGGGAATGCAGCAGCACAGGGACATGGATCCAAGGGACCATTGTGACACTGTGGGGCCCTGTGAGACCAAGGGACCATTGTGATGCTGTGGGGCCTCATGGAATCATGGAGAGCACTGTGACATTTCTGGGCCTCATGGGACCATGGGGACCATTGTGACCCTATGGGGCCCCACGGAATGTAGGGATCATTGTGACACTGGGAGACCCCATCAAACCAAGGGTCCATTGTGACACTTTGGGGCCTCATGGAACCAAGGGGCCATTATGACACTGTGAGACCCCATGGAGCCAAAGGTCCATTGTGACATTGCAAGGCCTCATGGAATCATGGAGAGACCATTAGGACACTTCACAGCCTCATGGAACCAAGGGGCCCCTGTGACACTGAGGGGACTCATGGGATCATGGAGACCATTGTGACATTATGATGCCCCAGGGAATAAGCAAAGCATTGTGACACTGTGAGGCCTCATGGAACCAGTGAGACCATTGTGACCATGGGAGTCCCCACAGAACCAAGAGGACCATTCTGATACTGTGGGGCCTTGTAAAACCAAGAGGCCTTTGTGACACTGCAGGGCTGCATGGAAACAAAGGTCCATTGTGACATTGCAAGGCCTCCTGTCATCAGAGGTCCATTGTGACACTGCAGGGTTGCATGGACAATCAAAGGAGACCACTGTGACACTGCAGGGTTGCATGGAACCTTGGTGTCGCAGACATCTTTCATGAAAAATCCTTTCCATAGGATTTTTCCTCCTGAGAAGCTGAGAGGCCTCAGGAGCAAAATGTAAACATTGGTTGTCTGCTGCTGTAGAATGCAACAGGTGGGTCTCTGATTGGTCCATGTTGGATGTTTTTAATTGATGGCCAATCACAGCCCAGCTGGCTTGGGCAGGAAGTCCAAGACAGAGCCTTTGTTATCATTGCTTTCTATTCTATTCTTAGCAAGCCTTCTGCTGAAATCCTTTCTTCTATTCTTTTCGTATAGTTTTAATGTAATATATATCATAAAATAATAAATCAAGCATTCTGAAACATGGAGTCAGATCCTCATCTCCTCTCTCATCCAGAAACCTCTGTGAGCACTGCCACAGCTTGGGGCCATTGGGACACTGTGTAACCCTACTGAACCAAGGGTTCATTGTGACACTGTAGGGCTGCAAGGAACCAAAGCTCCAGGGTGACACAGAGGGGCCTCCTGTCATCAATGGTCTATTGTGAAACTGTGGAGCCACAGGAAACCATTGTGAATACCCAGGGTCTGAAAACCCATTGTGACATTTCAGGGCTCATGGAACAGAGGAGTCATGTGACATTGTGGGGCCTGGGCAACCACTCAGAGGCCATTGTGACACTTTGGGGCCCAAAAGAATCATAAGGACCACTGTGACACTATGGGACTCCATCGAGCCAAGGGTCCATTGTGACACGGCAGATCTTGTAATCAAGGCATCATTGTGACAATATGGGGCCCCATAAAACCATGGGAACATGGAAAAGGTCTGGCTGGTTTGGCTTCCCAGGAGCCACCTGACTGGTCCAACTGACCTTGACATGTTGAGGGTCTCATCTGCTATTGAAACACTGGCACTCTGTGCTTTCCTTCCTATGGAAAAGATCTGTTCCTCTCCTCCAGGCATGCTTGGCCAGAACTGGAGTTTCACCTCCAGATTTCCTTATATCCAGGGATTGTCCCCATAGGAATATTGCAGGACAGGACTGTCTGGCAATGGTTTCACAAGGGTCACCTCCCATCTTTCCCCAAAACAGTGGGGAAGGCTCTGTGCTTTCCTTCCTACTGGAAAGAACTGTCCTGCTTCTCCAGGTGCCCATGGCCAAGATTGGGTTTCACCTCCAAAATTCCCTATATCCAAAGACTTTTCCCATACAAAATCTGCCATTCCTGACAAGTTTGGATGGCTTGGCCTAGCGAGGCTTTCACCTGCCTTCTAAACAGTGGGACTCTATGCTATGGAAAAGAGCTGTCCTTCTTATCCAGGTGCCCATGGCCAGAATTGGGATTTCATCTCCAACATTGCTGTTGAGACAGACTGGAAGAGATTGTTGGCTCAAAACATTTTGTCCACAGGGGAGGAAGGGGCAGGTCCAGCCTTGACCTGCCCTGGAACCCCAGCACTGCCCTGCCCTGTGACCCCAATCCCCCCAGAGCCTCTATCCCAGCCCAGTAGTGGCTGCCAGTCCCTGGCACAGCACAGGCAATGCTCCACAGCCACCTCTGCAGCCCCCAGCCCAGCTCCTGAGGGACCAAATGAGCCCAAGTCCCACCTGGGGGAAGGGCCCAGGGAGACCAAGGGGTATTTGAGGCTGACCACAAGGCAAGCACACATCTTGACCCTACCTCCTTTTGGAATTTCCATCTGAACACCACTGGAATCCATGAGCTGGTAGCTGTGTCTGTGCCTCTCTGTATTTTTTCATCTTTTTTCTGTGCCTTCTCCTAATTCTCACCTCTTGTAAATTTCGAGTAACTTAAGATTGAATGAGCTAAGAGTTAGTGAAGTTGATTTGGCCAGGGTATTGCTTTGACAAGTCTTTTTGATTGATTGAATATCATATTAAACCTTTTGTCAAGTTTCTCTTATTTTCCAAAGTTGCCAGGCTGTTTGGTTGTTTAACCTCTTGAAGATTTCTTGTCAGTATTTCTCCAGTACATCCAACTCAGGGTACACAAACAATTTTAATTTCTTTTAAATGTCTCCTTGAGAAAGTTGTCTGGGGGATGGGAGTCAGGGCTTGTGTGTCCTGCTTGGCACAGCCCAGGCAGGGCTTTCCCAGCCACATTCCACACTCCATTGCCCAGCTGGAGCCACTGGTGCTTCTGAGTTGTGCTGCCCCAGCACCGGGGATGTTCTCCTTGTCTGCCCATTCCCCCAGGGTCTCTGGGCAGGGATGGCCTCAGTGGGGGCTGCTGACATCCTCAGCAACTTGGAGGCTGCTGCTGAATTTACTGCTCCAGAAGCTTGTTCAGCCTTCAGCTCTTCAGTGCAGGAATTCAGTGGCCTAGGGCTCATTAACATTCAGAACACCTGAACAAGCCAAGCCTCTGGGGATAATCTGATTTGTGTTCAAATCTTTTGTGGTTAATTTGACAGATTTCAGTAGTGTGTTCAATGTGAATGCATTATATTTAAAAAGACAGTGAGAAAACATTGTTTAGGTCCTATTTAGGATTTTTTCCTGTTCATAAATTGCTATGTGCAGTCTCCAATTGACACTGAATCCAAGTACCTCCTCATGCAGTTTGAATAGATATGAAAATCAAGAACCTTCATGCCTGACAATCAATCAGACTCTGTCCCTACCCCCACCCCACCATTTTCCCCATCCAAGCCCTGGCACTCAGAGCAGCCTTTTGTAAATCTGAGCTCCCTCCAGCCTAGGCTGCACCTGCAGCTTTCAGCTCCTTGGCTCCAACTCCCACCTGCTTTCCTTGGAGGAGGAACTGACCGAGACACAGAAGGATGTTCACTTCTTGTCAGCCAAAAAAACAGAAGGAACGGCACAGCTCCATCAAATGCAAAAGTCATTCCTCTGCTGGATATTAAATCCACTTTCTACAGCAGACATTCTCAGAGCAATGGAAGACACCTTCTGTTCCCAGCACAGATCCCAAAGTTCCCCCAAACCCTCCCTGCCCCGATTCTGCCCAGATTTGCTCTTTGCGCACACGAGTCACATGCTGAAGTCAGGAGCTCCCTCCATGGCCAGAGGGAGGAAAAGAGAGAAAGGGGATGAAGAGCTCTCCTGTGCAGAGCCAAGGTCCAAGTGCAGTCCCTGCACTGGGAGCCGCAACGCATCAAGTTTGTGTCCTTTGGAGACAGGGCCTGGTGACACTCAGAGGCACAGAAAGGTTTCTTGCCAACAAACATAAGTTGAACATTTGAACAGTTTAATAACCATCACAGCTCTTCCCTCAGCTCTCTGGGATGCCCCAGCAGCATCTGACATGTCCACCATCCCCCAGGGATTTCCATACAGGAACAGTTTAAGACAAAGACAAAAGAAAAGGTAATTCTGTGATGGATATAAGCACAATTAAGATGTTGACTAATGTGGTATTTACTTGAACTTCAGAAAGACTGGGCCAGTAGCTGAACCCCAAAGCATGAAACCAGTCATTTGAGAGGCACTTGAATGACCAGAGAGCATCTAGAGGAGGAAATCTGGGAGGAATGGGAAGAATATAGATCCAGCTGGTCTTGTGAAGAGACATCTTTAGACATGGCCATTTGAACAGGAGAGCTGGAAACACCTGATGGAAAACAGAGAATAAATATTAAACTGAATATTGATGACACAAGTAGATGGGAAGATATGTATTTCTTCTCTTTCTGCCATCAGCACACTTCCAGGAAATTCCTCTTCCTGATAGGAAAACTGCCATTTCTTGAGAGTACTCAAGTGACCCAGATAATAAACATTTCCTTGTATATTATGAAACTAATGGGTGCTAAAACCTGTGTCCCTTTCCAGGCAGACATCAGTCATGTGCCCATGAACAGGCAGTGCCACTTGTGCCCTGAGGTGCCCAGCTGGGATTGGATCTCTCCGAGAGCACCTGAGGGAGAGCAGAGCACCTTGCAAGCTGCAGGTCCCTGACAGCCCCACAGGGCTCCTGTCCCATCAACATCTGCTCTGCTCCAGTCTGAACCAGGGCCCAGCATGGTGCTGGGAAAATCAGAGAGCTGAGGTGTGTGCTGGAATTCAGTGCCCTCCCTATCCCAGCCCTGCATTTCCCTCCTGCAGCCTTGGTCTCCAGCCCAGCCATGGAGGCTTTTTGGGCTCTGGACTGTTGCTGCAGCCCCCAAGGGCAGCTGAGCTCTGCCTTTGGCACAGTCAGGCCTGGCCAGCACAGGCCGTGCTCAGCAATTGCTTGTGTGTGCCTGGCCTTGCTGTCAGCCCCAGCTGCGGCTGCGTGGCCCCTTTGTGGCCCTGTGCTGGCCCAGCCATGGTGGCCCAGCCCCTGTGCAGGCCCAGCCCAGGCCAGGAGCATTTTGGCTGGGAATGGCCCCTGTGCCGTGGTGCCCACAGCAGCTTTGAGGCTCTGTGCCCCATGGCCTCCCTGCTGGGCAGCCTCTGCCAGCTCCTGCAGAGCCCCTGGCACCTGTGGGGCTGCACAGACAGCCCTGCCCCGGGCTCTGCCAGCCTCTGGGCCAGCAGAGAGGCCGGCCAGGGCTGGCCATGGCTGGGAACAGAACCTGAGCCCTGCAGGAGGATGGAGCTGGGCCACAGCCAAACTCAGCCCAGGCCAAAGCTGGGCTCAGCAGCCAGGGCTGCCAAGGTCTGGGCACAGAGGCTGGCGCTGACAAATGTCCTGGGCCCCCTCCCTGCTTTGCCCATGCCACCAAGGGCACAGAGCAGCCTCCTCTCTGGGCCACTTGCCTGTTTGCAATGCCTTGCAAAGGTGCTGGCCCTGGCCCACAAGGCCTGGCCTGAGTCCTGCCCCTGCACACTCAGCCAGGCTGAGATGGACACTGATGGTTTCTGGGCCAGGCTCTCGGAGCCCAGCCCAGCTCCCTGCAAGCTCTGCCAGCTGCCCTGAGCTCTGGGCAGCACCAAGGGCCTCTCCCCAGCCCAGCCCAGCCGGCTCTGGCCCCACAGCTCTGCTCAGGCCAGGCTGCTCTGGGCACTGGCCCCACAGCCTCAGCCCCTGCCAAGGGCACAGCAGCAGCTGCAGCTGCCACAGGACTCAGCCCCAGCCATGGGGGAAGGTGCTTGGCCAAGGCCAAAGGAGGCTCCCTGGCTGCCCTGCTCCCTTCTGCCTGAGATGCTGAGAGCTCTGCAGCCCCTGCTGCCATCCCATCTGCCCAGGGCAGCACAAGAGCCCCGGCCTTGGGGCCCTCAAGAGCTGCTCCTGCTGCAGGCCCAGGGCCTATGCCAAAGCTGGGGCAGCCACAGAGCTGTGCCCATTTCTGTTCATTGCTGCTCTGATGGGGATGGATCCTCAGTCACTTGGAGGTTGCTGATGAATTTTACTCCTCTAGAGGCCTCTTCTTACTTGAGCCCTTCCGTTAAGGAATGCAGTGAGAAAAGCTTATAAACATTTGTTCTAAACACCTGAACAAGAAAAGCTGTAGGGAACAATTGAAGTTTTTATTCTTCTGTGGTAAAATAGTCACATTTCAAAAAGTGTATTTAAAGTCAATATGCCATATTGAAAACTATGCAGAGAGAATTGTTTTGTCCTGTCTTCTTCTCTTTATAGAATGATATCAGCAATTTCCCAGTTGATATTGACCCCAGCACCTCCTAATGCAGTTTGAACAGATATGAAAATCAAGACCCTTCATGGCTGACAATCAATCACACTTTTCCCTACCCCACCCCACCATTTCCCTCACCCAGCCCCTGGCACTCAGAGCAGCCAAGGAATTGAGTCACATCCAGGGGTGTCCCCAGGGCTCAGGACTGGGGCCAGGTCAGTTCAATCTCTTTTTTGCTGATCTTGATGAGGCCATTGAGGGCACCCTCAGACAGTTCCTAGGTGAGCCCAAGCTGGGTGGGAGTGTGGCTGTGCTGGAGGGCAGGGAGCTCTGCAGAGGAATCTGGCCAGGCTGGAGCCATGGGCCCTGGACAATGGGATGAGGTTCACCAAGGCCAAGGGCCGGGTCCTGCCCTGGGCTCATAACCACCCCAAATCCCTGGCTCTGCCCTTCCCCTGATCCCCACAGCCGGTCCTGTTTCCTTCATCCTGCATTGCCAGGGACTTCCTCGGATAAGGGAGCTCTGCTCTGGGGAGGGAGGGACGTGCAAGTGCCACCACTGGAGTGGGAACCACAACTCATCAGGTTTTGTGTCCTTTGGGGGTCAGGAACTGGTGACACTCAGAGGAACAGAAAGTTTCTCTTCATGGCCAACAGATCATATTTGAACAGGACACTATTTAATAACAGTCACACTCTTCCCATGTGCAATGCCCCAGCAGTGTCTGATGAGTCCACCATCCACAGGTGATTTCCATACTAAAACTAATTTCAGACAAACGTGGTTCTGTGATAGATATAAACACAATTCAGTTCTTGTATCAGGATGCCCACCCTGGAGCGGGGGCAAAACAGTTCCAACAATTCCTGATTTGCAAAGCTGTCAGTGGTGGATGGAGAAGGGAGGTCAGGCTGCTTTTGGTGTTGAGGAAATGCTGAAACCATCCTGACTCATTTCATCTCCTCCTGTCCTGGCTGATCTCCCCTCTTTCCCCTCCCACCCATTGGCTTTTGTCTCCCACCAGGCCCCCGGTGAAGAGCCTGGCTCTGTGTTCTCCATCCCCTCCTGGCTGGCACTGCCAGGCTGGGATGAGGAGCCCCTCAGCCTTCCCTGCTCCAGGCTGGACAAGCCCAGCTCCCTCAGCCTCTGCTCACAGCCCAAGGGCTCCAGCCCCACCTTGGAGGCCCTTCCCAGACCCTGCTCCAGCTGCCAGACATCTTTCCTGCCCTGGGCAACCCAACCCAGGCCACAGTGACCTGGATAATCCCCGTCCTTGCTGTCCTGGTCACACAGCCCTGGCCCCTTGTCCCCATGTCAGGCTCTGGGGTGGATCCTGTGGAACATCCTTTGGTGGAGGCTGTGGCTCCAGGAGGGCCGGGGGGATCCCGGGGGACAGGGACCCTGCTGGGCATGAACAGCCTTGGACTTGTTGGGAGAAACTGTGAGGGGGAGCTGGGGCGGAGTGACCAACCCAGTGACCTCACCCAGCCCTGCTGGGATGTCACACAGCCCCTCTGGGATGTCACAGCCCACTCTGTGATGTCACAGCCCATTCTCTAATGTCACAGATCTGGTCTCTGATGCCACAATCCACTCTGTGATGTCACAGAGTAACCCTGTAATGTCACAGCAAAATCTGTGATGTCATAGTCTGATCTATGATATCAGAGGTTTGTCCTGTGATGTCACAGTCTGCTCTGTGAGGTCACAGCCCATTCTCTAATGTCACACAGATGGTCTCTGATGTCACAGCCTGCTCTGTGATGTCATAGTCTGCTTTACGATGTCAGACCTCTGCCTTGTGATGTCACAGCTGACGCTATGATGTCACAGAGGCAGTCTGTGATGCTATAGCTGCTCGATGACCTCACATAACCCACCCTGTGATGTCATAGTTGGCTCTGTGATATCTGACTGCTGCCCTGTGATGTCATAGCTGGCTCTGTGATGTCACAGAGACTATGATGTCATAGCTGCTCAATGACCTCACATAACCCACTCTGTGATGTCATAGCCCACTCTGTGACCTCATGTTACCAGATGATAAATTGTCTCCACCAGGTGAGCTGACACCTGGAGCTTGTTCTCCAAAACCCCAGGCCTGTGGAAACCACACAATGCCCATGGTGTGAGAAGGGGAACTGGAAGTTCACCAGCCTCAGTGTCCTGCCAGCTCAGCCAGGCCCACTGGAACATTGGGGTCCACAACCACCAGGGACCACCAGAGAGACCCCAGGACAGAAGAACACATGGGTAATGGGGAGGGGAAATGTGTTAATGATTTTGGGGAAATTATTATCATAAGTGTGTTTAGTCCAGGACAATCAATGAATATGTGTGCAAAATACAGAAAATAAACAGAAACTTTCCTGTGCTCAGCCTGCAGGGCTTTGGGAGGAGCTCTCCCCCGTGCATCCAGCTGAATAAAGAATGCTGATCCTTAATGCTGCATTGGGGTTAAGGAGTTTTTTGTTTTATCGAATTTTTGGTGACACTCCCACTGCCAAGGAAAGCTCTGTCTGCTGCTGGTCACAAACAGAGAAGGGCTGGTGGCAGATGTGGGGCTCAGAGGCTGCCTGAGGCACAGTGACCATGAAATAATCAAGTTTTCAGTGTTCTGTGAAAGAAGGAGGGGCAGCAACAAAACTTCTACCCTGCAATTAGGAAGGGCAGACTTTGGCCTATTTAGGATGCAGATTTGGGGAGTACCGAATCAGATCCTGTATTTTTTAAGGGAAACAGCCCTTAAAAACAAAGGGGTCCAGGAAGGACAGACAATTTCAAGAAAGTAATCATACGGGAGAAGGAGCAGCCTGTCCCAGTGTGGCAAAAGATGAGCAAGTGAGGAAAATGACTGACCTGTCTTCCCATGGAGCTTTTGTGAGAACTAAGGGGGAAAAAAGGACCAGAAATGCAGGAAGTGTGTAAGGATGTCATTAGGTTATGCAAAAAGAAAAGTTGAGAGGTGAAAGCTCAATTAGAACTTAAGCTGGCAGCTTTTGTAAAAAAAAAAAAAAAAAAGTTTTTATGAAAAATATTATAGCAAATGGAGGGAGAAGTAGAACCGTTCCTCTTCATTGAATGCAGTGGAGAACATAGTAACTAAAGATAAGGGAAAGCCTGAGCTTCTTTACATGTTGTTTATCTCAATTTTCAATATTAGGACAGGTTGTCCTCAGGACAAGTGTTCTCCTGAGCTGGTAGATGGGCACAAGGAACAGAACAGCCCCTGTAATCCAGCAGGAAGCAGTTGGTGACTTGCTGAGCCACACAGATGCTCACAGGTGTATGGGATCAGATGGGATCCATCCCAGGGGGATGAGGGAGCTGGTGGATGAGCTCCCCAAGCTGCTCTCCATCATTTACCATCAGTCCTGGCTCAGCAGGGAGGTCCCAGAGGACTGGAGGTGCCAGTGTGAGCCCATCCCCAAGAAGGGCTGGAAGGAGGATCTGGGGAACTCCAGGCCTGTGAGCCTGACCTGGGTGCCCGGCAAGGTTATGGAACAGATCACCTTGAGTGCCATCACAGGGCACCCACAGGATGGCAGAGGGATCAGAGCCAGCCAGCGTGGATTTCAATATCTGCATTGATGGTCTGAATGAGGGGATTTTGTCCAAAATCAGCCAATTTGCAGATGACACCAAGTTGTCTGGGAGTGTTGATCTGCTGGAGGGTAGGAGGGCTCTGCACAGGGCCCTGGACAGGCTGGATCCAGGGCCCAAATTCAGCAAGATGAGGTTTAAAAAGTCCAAGTGCTGGGTCCTGCACTTTGGCCACAACAACCCCTGCAGCACTACAGGCTGGGCACAGAGTGGCTGGAGAGCAGCCAGGCAGAAAGGGACCTGCAGGGACTGATGGACAGCAGGCTGGACATGAGCCAGCAGTGTGCCCAGGTGGCCAAGAAGGCCAATGGCTCCTGGCCTGGCTCAGGAATGGTGTGGCCAGCAGGAGCAGGGCAGGGATTCTTCCCCTGTGCTCAGCACTGCTTGGGCAGCACCTCGAGTGCTGTGTCCAGTTCTGGGCCCCCCAATTTGGGAAAGACATGGAGGGGCTGGAGCGTGTCCAGAGAAGAGCAACAAGGCTGGGGAGGGGTCTGGAACGCAAGTCCTGTGAGGAGTGGCTGAGGGAGCTGGGGTTGTTTATCCTGGAGAAGAGGAGGCTCAGAGGAGACAAGGTAGTGTCAGGGCACAGGTTTGACTTGATGATCTCCAAGGTCTTTCCAGCCTTGCTGATTCTGTGATTCTCTGAAACCACCCTTGGAGCAGTTGCAGGATGAGCCCTGGGACTCCTCTTCAGCAGCTCCAGCAGCCCAGGTCCCTCAGCTTTTCCTGCCAGCCCCAAAGCCCATCCTGTCAGTCCTGCAGAGCCTCTGCAGCTCCTCCTCACTGCCCAGAGCCAGACACAGCAGCCCAGATGTGCCCCCCTTGCCTGGGGTGACTCAGGCAAGGGAGCAGCTGCAGGCACTGCAGGAGCCTGCAGACAATTCCTGCAGCACTTGTAGGATGATCCTGCTCCCCAAGGGATGTTCCCATGGTGCCAAGTCAGGAACTGCAATGGGGAGTTGGGCCAGAGAGGAAAGGGCAAACAGGGATGGGCTGTTTGCAGGGGAGGGAATAGGGCTGGTATAGAAAGAAATTTCAATCAGGGAAGAGTACAGAAATCAAAGGTGGCACAAAGGAAATGCTGAGGGCAGTTTGGGAGTGGCTGCCAGGCAGCCCTGGCTCTCAGCAACAGCGTCTGCAGTGGCACAGGAAACTCCCAGCTGATGGGAACAAACTTTCTGGCTGAGTGCAGAGGCCAGGACAAAGCTGAGTGGTTTCCCTGGTGTCCCCCAGCCCTTGCTGGCCCCAGGGGCTGATGGCATTTGTGCTCCCTCAGGTTCATGTCCCCACAGCAACAGCATGGGGGTGCTCCCGCCTGCTGTGTGCAATGCAAACAGGGGCTGCTGAGCCAGTGCTGCCGTGTCTGTGCCTGCAAGGATGGGGCACCTGTGTGAGCTGGGGAGAGGCCAGGGCTGCAGAGGGGGGATGTTGTTGGCAGCTCCATGAGGAGGCTCTGGGATGCTGCCCTGGGCTGTGCAACGCACTGGGATGGATCAGCCCCTGCTCTGCTGCTCCTTCCCATCTGCCCCAGGGCCCTTGCAGAGCCCCAGCCATGCTGTTTGCCCCCCAGCCTGCCCACGGCCAGCCTGGGGCTGCTCACGGGGTTTCTGTGCTGAGCATTGGCCTGGCTGTGTTCTTGAGAGAGCCTGGGCAAGGAGCCTGGAGCCCCAGGGCCTGGCCTGAGGCGTCAGCGCTGCCCCAGCAGTGCCCATGGCCTGTCCCTGCTGCAGCCCGGCACTGCCACCCCAGGCACTGTGCCCAGCCCCGAGAGCACTCAGGCCCTACAGCAACACCAGGGCCACCAGGGCAGTGGGGCAGGGCCACGGCAGCAGCACTGGCAACACCAAGTGCTGCTGCTGCTGGGCACAGCTGCTGGGCCAGCACTGATCTGCCCCCAGCTCGGCACACAGACATTGCTGCTGCAGCTCCATAGAAGGCAACAAAAGGGCATCTCTGCAGAAAACTCTACTGGAAGATCCTTTATTTCATTTAAAAGCATCAAGAATTCAGCCCCTCATGGCACAGTATTTGGCCACAGGGAAGGTGGAGAGAAACAAAATGGGAAATGGCACAAACAATGACATCTCTGTAGACAAGATTTACTAAGTAAAACAAAGAAAGAGAAACTACAATGAAACAAAAAAGATCAAAGATTACTTTTATTCCATGTAACTGGCACGATCGGGTAAGCATTTTAATGTTCTTGAAACCATCCAGTCATCAGACTCCCCACTGCAGCCTTGAGCTCCTGGTTTCTCAGGCTGTAGATGAGGGGGTTCAGGGCTGGAGGCACCACTGTGTACAGAACTGACAGGGCCAGATCCAGGGTTTGGGAGGACATTGAGGGGGGCTTTAGGTGAGCAAAAATAACACTGGTGAGGAACAGCGAGACCACGGCCAGGTGAGGGAGACAGGTGGAAAAGGCTTTGTGCCATCCCTGCTCAGAAGGGATCCTCAGCAAAGCCCTGAAGATCTGTACATAGGAGAACACAATGAACACAAAACAGCCTAATGCTGAAGAGGAACTAATAGCAATGAGCCCAAATTCCCTGAGGTTTGAGTGTGAACAGGAGAGCTTGAGGATCTGTGGGATTTCACAGAAGAACTGGCCCAGGACATTGCCATGGCACAGAGGTAGGGAAAATGTATTGGCTGTGTGCATGAGAGCATTGAGAAAGGCACTGGCCCAGGCAGCTGCTGCCATGTGGGCACAAGCTCTGCTGCCCAGGAGGGTCCCGTAGTGCAGGGGTTTGCAGATGGACACGTAGCGGTCGTAGCACATGACGGTCAGGAGGAAAAGCTCTGCTGAAACAAAAAACATAAAGAGAAAGAGCTGAGCAGCACATCCTGTGTAGGAGATGTTTCTGGTGTCCCAGAGGGAATTGTGCATGGCTTTGGGGACAGTGGTGCAGATGGAGCCCAGGTCACTGAGGGCCAGGTTGAGCAGGAAGAAGAACATGGGCGTATGCAGGTGGTGGCTGCAGGCTACGGCGCTGATGATGAGGCCGTTGCCCAGGAGGGCAGCCAGGGAGATGCCCAGCAAGAGGCAAAAGTGCAGGAGCTGCAGCTGCCACGTGTCTGCCAATGCCAGCAGGAGGAAGTGCCTGATGGAGCTGCTGTTGGACATTTGCTCTGGCTGCACATGGGGACCTGTTCATGGAGGAAAAGACAGAGAAGAGTTGGAAGAGATACTGGTAACCAAAATCAAAGCCTTTTCCCATACACCCTCCCCTGGAACACACATAGACACACTTCTGTGTTCAAGAGTTCTGGAGGTTTTTTTTATAAGCTCCCCCATACCTTTGCTGCTGTTCTTGGAAATCAGAAACCCTCAGGATTTCTACTGCCCTCAGGGAAAACAGAGCACGTTCTGAGAGGCAAAGTGATGAGAAGAGAGTGAGGGAAGATGGTCTGTCATTCTGACCTGTTCACAATTTCTCTGATCTTTAACCTTTCTCACTTGGAGGGTGATCACCCCCACCATGTCTCCCTTTAAAATTCCCCAGGTACTGCTGAGAGCAAATGGATCCACCACAGCCCAGTTCCACATCTGTAGCCAAGGACTCACGTTGCTCATTTCACCAACCCAGCAGCATTTTCAGTGTCACACCTCTGCCGTTCCTCATCTATCTTAGAACTCAGAGATGCTCTAGGACAGGTTTGCATTCTGGATTGAAGCTCCCAGCTTGAACTGAAATCCCAGGGAGACTTCCAAGTGTCCTTATGCTGGCATAGGATTGAGGGAGATGCAGCTCCTTCCCTGGCTGCACTGACAGCGTTGCCCAGAGCCGGGCACTGGGGACAGCATCACCCTGAGCCAGCTGTGCCCCCTGCCAGAGTCCCCAGGGCCGGGCAGCTGCTCCCAGCCCTGTGCTCTGCAGAGGGAACTGGGCTCGGGGCTGCAGAGCTGCCCCACGGCTCTGCTGCAGCTCTGCCTGCACAGGAGGGGCTGCACACCTTGGAGCCCCAGCCCTGAGGGCAGAGGCTGGGCTGGGGCACAGGAGGGAGGGGGCTTGTTCAGAGGGAGGGGCTGCACTGGAGGGGATCCTGTGGGCATCTCTAAACTCTCCCTGCCACAGCTTTGCTGGGTTTTGTTTTCTCTCGTTGCCTGATCTTTTTCTCCATCCTGAAGATTTCCCTCCTGCAGGTGTTTCCCTGTGCCTGATCTCTCCCTGCCAGCACTTACAGACCCCAAATCTCTGTGCACTCTCTTTGGCCTGACAGAACCCTGCCTGTTTGCAGGGCACTGGCTGGGGGGCAGGTTCTGTTTGCAGCTTGGAGAAAGGACAGCTCAGCCTGAGCCTCCAGCAAAGGTGATGCTGGTCCTGTCCACAAGGAAAGGACATTAGGGATCTCCTGTCAACCTATTGATCACTAAAAGTAACAGTTTGGTTGTCTCATGCACTTGTCAAAATAATAATTAATAATTCATAATCAACCTTTAATATTTTGCCCCCCCCTGCCATTCTCCAATGGTTGGAAACTCTATACAGTGTCTTGGGAAATTTCCACATTTTGTCAAAACCCTTTCTTGGAAATATTCTATGACTGATCAGAACCCTCAGCATGTCAGGCTTCATGAGCATTTCACCTCCCTGAACCAGAAATACTCAGAGTTGTACTCACAGGCTCTGTAGGCATTGGGATGTTCCAGCTTTAGGAGATGGCTCCAGGAGCTGCAGCTGCATTGTCCTGCAGCCAGAGGTTCCTGTGCCAGGGGCTGGCAGTGATTCTGCCCCAGGCACTTCTCAGCACCTTCCCAGCCCTGATTGATTGAAGCTCTCTGTGCCTCTGTGCTGTGCCCGGGCTGGCTGCAGGCAGTGCCCCAGCCCTGCTGGGCTGGCAGAAGAGCTGCTCATCAAGAGAAATGTGCTTTGAAGCTCTTCTTGGTTACCAGGAGCTGCCTCTGTGCCAGGAGCCCAGCCCAGCTCAGCAGCACAGACACAGCACAAGGACTTTAATGAGCCTCTGGGGCTTTGTGCTCAGGCCCTGAACATCAGTCCCTGAGAGGGAGCTGAAGAAACCTCTCCAGAACTCCAAGTCAGAATCCAACTCCAAAGTTTCTTGGACTTTTAATGGGTCCCACTGAGGGACACGACTGAGAAAGTGTCCCCAGGCCCCAGGCAGAGCAGAGAACTGGAGGCAGTGATGACAGGTGGGGACAAAGAGAAGCCAAGTCTTGGTGCCCTGGGGCACAGCAGGGTCTGTGCCAGCAAGGGCTGGGAGGAGACACCTTGTCCTGAGGCCCTGGGGCCTCCTGGCACAGCCCCAGCCAGGCTGGGCACTGTCAGCCCCTTGTCCTGCCCTCAGCATCCCCCCCTAGCCCACATCCCAGTGGCCTCAGGATCTGCTGGAAGGAGTCCCTGGGAGCCTTGCTCAGCAATGGCCCTGGGGCTCCCTTTCATGCCCCTGCAGGGACTGCAGGTTTTTCAAAGGACTTTGGGTT
>JALJVW010001001.1:0-39402 GCA_024865655.1 Emberiza elegans
AAAGCCAAGGAGGAAGACACAACTTGAAGGGGAAGATATGAGGGACATGGCTGATAGTTAAAAAAAAAAAAAAAACCAAAAACTCTTTCCCAAAGTCAAAGCCAAGAAAAGGCAAGGCATGCCATCAAGTCCAAGGACATCAAGCAAAGATTGCAAACCCAAAATTGGTCCCCATGGAAAATGAATTATTCCCTTCCAAAAAAAGGAAGCTCACAGATGTTGAAATTTTGCAAAAAGTCCAGGAGGAAAAGGAAGGGAGAAAACAAAACTTGAAAAAGAAAGGCTTACAAATAGTTAACAAAAAAAGGAAAGGATCATTCCCAAAGGAAAGGCAGGCATGATCAATCCAAGGACATCAAAAAAGAAAAAAAAACTGGAAAAAAACCCAAAAAAAACTGGAAAAGGAGGGATGGGAAATTCATTTTGTCTTCAAAAATGGTCTCAGAGGAAATGAAATGGCAGTGCAAAAGACCAAAAAATGACCAAAAATGCCAAGCTCTAAGCTCACAGATGTTGCAAAAGCCAGGAAAAAAGTCAAGGAGGAAGACACAACTTGAGGGGAAGATATGAGGAGGGACATGCCATGGATAATTAAAAAAAAAAAAAACAAAAAACACCCCATAAAATCATTCCCAAAGTCAAAGCCATCAAAAGGCAGGCTGTATGCTATCAAGTGCAGGCACATGGAGCAAAGCTTGCACAAAATTGACCCCCGCTGAAGGCCAAAATAGAAAAAGAAGTACTTACAAACACTCTGGAATGGACAGACCATCAAAGGAATTGCAATTAGAGGAGAAAAAAAAAAATTTGAGAAATTTAGGGACTACAAGAAAATGGAACGAGATTATATCAGGTGCAGTGCAAATGACCAAAAGAGGCCAAATCTAAGCTCACAGATGTTGCAAAAGTCAGGAAAAAGTCCAGGAGGAAGACACAACTTGAAGGGGAAGATATGAGGGACATGCCATGGGATATTTTAAAAAAAAAAAAAAAAAAAAAAACACTTTCCATAAAAGTCAAAGCCAAGAAAAAAGTCAAAAGGCATGCCATCAAGTCCAAGGACATCAAAAAAAGATTCCTCTATTGGTGCAGGCACATGGAGAGGCCCCTTCCCGAAAAAATGAAATTTTTTGAAGGGAAAAAACCCAAAAAGAAAGGCTTACAAACACTCTGGAAAGGAGAGAGGATTAAAGGAAAGGCAATTAGAAAAAAAAAAAAAAATCTGGAAAATTGGGGATTCATTGTCTTCAAAAAAATGGTCTGTGAGGAAATGAGCTGCAGTGCAAAAAAAGACCAAAAACATGCCAAAACTAAGCTCACAGATGTTGCAAAAGCCAGGAAAAAAGTCAAGGAGGAAGACACAACTTGAAGGGGAAGATATGAGGGACATGCCATTGATAATTTAAAAAAAAAAACAAAAAACACCCCATAAAATCATTCCCAAAGTCAAAGCCATCCAAAGGCAGGCTGTATGCTATCAAGTGCAGGCACATGGAGCAAAGCTTGCCAAAATTGACCCCCGCTGAAGGCCAAAATAGAAAAGAAGTACTTACAAACACTCTGGAATGGACAGACCATCAAAGGAATTGCAATTAGAGGAGAAAAAAAAAAATTTGAGAAATTTAGGGACTACAAGAAAATGGAACGAGATTATATCAGGTGCAGTGCAAATGACCAAAAGAGGCCAAATCTAAGCTCACAGATGTTGCAAAAGTCAGGAAAAAAGTCAAGGAGGAAGACACAACTTGAAGGGGAAGATATGAGGGACATGGCTGGGATAGTTAACAAAAAAAAGAAAAAAAACCAAAAAACTCTTTCCCAAAGTCAAAGCCAAGAAAAGGCAAGGCATGCCATCAAGTCCAAGGACATCAAGCAAAGATTCCTCTATTGGTCCCCATTGAAATTGCAAGATTCCGTTTCCCTTCCCGAAAGGAAATGAAATTTTCGAAGGGAAACGGAATCTTGCAAACCCAAAAAGAAAGGCTTACAAACACTCTGGAAAGGAGATAGGATTAATGAAAGGCAATTAAAAAAAAAAACAAAAAATCTGGAAAATTGGGAGATTCATTGTCTTCAAAAAATGGTCTGTGAGGAAATGAGCTGCAGTGCAAAAGACCAAAACATGCCAAAAACTAAGCTCACAGATGTTGCAAAAGCCAGGAAAAAAGTCAAGGAGGAAGACACAACTTGAGGGGAAGATATGAGGGACATGCCATGGATACATTTTTAAAAAAAAAAAAAAAAAACCACCCCATAAAAATCATTCCCAAAGTCAAAGCCATCAAAAGGCAGGCTGTATGCTATCAAGTGCAGGCACATGGAGCAAAGCTTGCCACAAAATTGACCCCCGCTGAAGGCCAAAATAGAAAAGAAGTACTTACAAACACTCTGGAATGGACAGACCATCAAAGGAATTGCAATTAGAGGAAAAAAAAAAAAAATTTGAGAAATTTAGGGACTACAAGAAAATGGAACGAGATTATATCAGGTGCAAAAGATATGAAATGACCAAAAGAGGCCAAATCTAAGCTCACAGATGTTGCAAAAGTCAGGAAAAAGTCCAGGAGGAAGACACAACTTGAAGGGGAAGATATGAGGGACATGGCTGGATAGTTAAAAAAAAAAAAAACCAAAAACTCTTTCCCAAAGTCAAAGCCAAGAAAAGGCAAGGCATGCCATCAAGTCCAAGGACATCAAGCAAAGATTCCTCTATTGGTCCCCATTGAAATTGAAGGTTTCCCTTCCGAAAGGAAATGAAATTTCCTTTCGGGAAGGGAAACGGAATCTTGCAAACCCAAAAAGAAAGGCTTACAAACACTCTGGAAAGGAGATAGGATTAATGAAAGGCAATTAAAAAAAAAAACCAAAAAATCTGGAAAATTGGGAGATTCATTGTCTTCAAAAAATGGTCTGTGAGGAAATGAGCTGCAGTGCAAAAGACCAAAAACATGCCAAAACTAAGCTCACAGATGTTGCAAAAGCCAGGAAAAAGTCAAGGAGGAAGACACAACTTGGAGGGGAAGATATGAGGGACATGCCATGGATACTTTTAAAAAAAACAAAAAACACACCCCATAAAATCATTCCCAAAGTCAAAGCCATCCAAAGGCAGGCTGTATGCTATCAAGTGCAGGCACATGGAGCAAAGCTTGCCAAAATTGACCCCCGCTGAAGGCCAAAATAGAAAAGAAGTACTTACAAACACTCTGGAATGGACAGACCATCAAAGGAATTGCAATTAGAGGAGAAAAAAAAATTTGAGAAATTTAGGGACTACAAGAAAATGGAACGAGATTATATCAGGTGCACTTCAAATGACCAAAAGAGGCCAAATCTAAGCTCACAGATGTTGCAAAAGCCAGGAAAAAGTCAAGGAGGAAGACACAACTTGAAGGGGAAGATATGAGGGACATGCCATGGATAGTTAAAAAAAAAAAAAACCAAAAAACTCTTTCCCAAAGTCAAAGCCAAGAAAAGGCAAGGCATGCCATCAAGTCCAAGGACATCAAGCAAAGATTCCTCTATTGGTCCCCAAATGCAAGAGCGTTTTTCCCTTCCCGAAGGAAAAAAATTTTCGGGAAGGGAAACGGAATCTTGCAAATAGAAAAAAGAAAGGCTTACAAACACTCTGGAAAGGAGATAGGATTAATGAAAAAAAAATAAAAAAAAAAAAAAAAAAAAAAATCTGGAAAATTGGGAGATTCATTGTCTTCAAAAAATGGTCTGTGAGGAAATGAGCTGCAGTGCAAAAGACCAAAACCATGCCAAAACTAAGCTCACAGATGTTGCAAAAGCCAGGAAAAAGTCAAGGAGGAAGACACAACTTGAGGGGAAGATATGAGGGACATGCCATGGATACTTTTAAAAAAAAACAAAAAAACACCCCATAAAATCATTCCCAAAGTCAAAGCCATCAAAAGGCAGGCTGTATGCTATCAAGTGCAGGCACATGGAGCAAAGCTTGCCAAAATTGACCCCCGCTGAAGGCCAAAATAGAAAAGAAGTACTTACAAACACTCTGGAATGGACAGACCATCAAAGGAATTGCAATTAGAGGAGAAAAAAAAAATTTGAGAAATTTAGGGACTACAAGAAAATGGAACGAGATTATATCAGGTGCAGTGCAAATGACCAAAAGAGGCCAAATCTAAGCTCACAGATGTTGCAAAAGTCAGGAAAAAGTCAAGGAGGAAGACACAACTTGAAGGGGAAGATATGAGGGACATGCCATGGATAGTTAAAAAAATAAAGAAAAAAAACCAAAAAACTCTTTCCCAAAGTCAAAGCCAAGAAAAGGCAAGGCATGCCATCAAGTCCAAGGACATCAAGCAAAGATTCCTCTATTGGTCCCCACACATGGAAGATTCTGCTTTTTTCCCGAAAAGGAAATTTCATTTTCGAAGGGAAACGGAATCTTGCAAAACCAAAAAGAAAGGCTTACAAACACTCTGGAAAGGAGATAGGATTAATGAAAGGCAAAAAAAACCCCAAAAAATCTGGAAAATTGGGAGATTCATTGTCTTCAAAAATGGTCTGTGAGGAAATGAGCTGCAGTGCAAAAAAAGACCAAAACATGCCAAAACTAAGCTCACAGATGTTGCAAAAGCCAGGAAAAAAGTCAAGGAGGAAGACACAACTTGAGGGGAAGATATGAGGGACATGCCATGGATACTTTTAAAAAAAAAAAAAAACACCCATAAAATCATTCCCAAAGTCAAAGCCATCAAAAGGCAGGCTGTATGCTATCAAGTGCAGGCACATGGAGCAAAGCTACAAAATTGATTTTCGGGAAGGCTGAAGGCCAAAATAGAGAAAGAAGTACTTACAAACACTCTGGAATGGACAGACCATCAAAGGAATTGCAATTAGAGGAGAAAAAAAAAATTTGAGAAATTTAGGGACTACAAGAAAATGGAACGAGATTATATCAGGTGCAGTGCAAATGACCAAAAGAGGCCAAATCTAAGCTCACAGATGTTGCAAAAGTCAGAAAAAAAGTCCAGGAGGAAGACACAACTTGAAGGGGAAGATATGAGGGACATGCCATTGAAAAATTTTAAAAAAAAAAAAACTAAAAAATCATTCCCAAAGTCAAAGCCAAGAAAAGGCAGGGCATGCCATCAAGTGCAGGGACATGGAGCAAAATTCCTCTAAAATTGACCCCCTTGAAGGCCAAAATAGAAGGGAAGTACTTACAAACACCAAAATGGACAGACCATCAAAGGAATAGGATTAAGAAAGGAAAAAAAAAAATCCGGAAAGAAATTTAGGGACTACAAAAAATGGGTCTGAGATTAAATCAGGTGCAGTGCAAAAATGACCAAAAGAGGCCAAATCTAAGCTCACAGATGTTGCAAAAGCCAGGAAAAAAGTCAAGGAGGAAGACACAACTTGAAGGGGAAGATATGAGGGACATGCCATGGATACTTAAAAAAAAAAAAAAAAAAAAAACCCCATAAAATCATTCCAACAAAAAGTCAAAGCCATCAAAAAAGGCAGGCTGTATGCTATCAAGTGCAGGCACATGGAGCAAAGTTTGCCAAAATTGACCCCGCTGAAGGCCAAAATAGAAAAGAAGTACTTACAAACACTCTGGAATGGACAGACCATCAAAGGAATTGCAATTAGAGGAGAAAAAAAAAAATTTGAGAAATTTAGGGACTACTTCAAAAATGGAACGAGATTATATCAGGTGCAGTGCAAATGACCAAAAGAGGCCAAATCTAAGCTCACAGATGTTGCAAAAGTCAGGAAAAAAGTCCAGGAGGAAGACACAACTTGAAGGGGAAGATATGAGGGACATGCCATGGATAGTTAAAAAAAAAAAAAAAAACCAAAAACTCTTTCCCAAAGTCAAAGCCAAGAAAAGGCAAGGCATGCCATCAAGTCCAAGGACATCAAGCAAAGATTCCTCTATTGGAGCAAAAGTTTCCCTTCCCGAAGGAAAATGAATTTCCTTTCGAAGGGAAACGGAATCTTGCAGAAAAAGAAAGGCTTACAAACACTCTGGAAAGGAGATAGGATTAATGAAAGGCAAAAAAAAAAAAAAAAAAAATTGGAAAATTGGGAGATTCATTGTACAAAAAATGGTCTGTGAGGAAATGAGCTGCAGTGCAAAAGACCAAAAACATGCCAAAACTAAGCTCACAGATGTTGCAAAAGCCAGGAAAAAGTCAAGGAGGAAGACACAACTTGAGGGGAAGATATGAGGGACATGCCATGGATACTTAAAAAAAAAAAAAAAAAACCCCATAAAATCATTCCCAAAGTCAAAGCCATCAAAAGGCAGGCTGTATGCTATCAAGTGCAGGCACATGGAGCAAAGCTTGCCAAAAATTGACCCCGCTGAAGGCCAAAAAAAGAAAAGAAGTACTTACAAACACTCTGGAATGGACAGACCATCAAAGGAATTGCAATTAGAGGAGAAAAAAAAAAAAATTTGAGAAATTTAGGGACTACAAGAAAATGGAACGAGATTATATCAGGTGCAGTGCAAATGACCAAAAAAGAGGCCAAATCTAAGCTCACAGATGTTGCAAAAGCCAGGAAAAAGTCCAGGAGGAAGACACAACTTGAGGGGAAGATATGAGGGACATGCCATGGATAATTAAAAAAAAAAAAAAAAAAAAAAAACCCCATAAAATCATTCCCAAAGTCAAAGCCATTCGAAAAAGGCAGGCTGCATGCTATCAAGTGCAGGGACATGGAGCAAAAGATTCCAAAATTGGTGGGAGATTCATTGCTGAAGGCCAAAATAGAAAAGAAGTACTTACGAAACACTCTGGAATGGACAGACCATCAAAGGAATTAAACAAAAAAAATTAAAGGAGAAAAAAAATTTGAAAAATTGGGGGACAATTACAAAAAAAAATGGTCTGTGATTATATCAGGTGCAGTGCAAAATGACCAAAAAGAGGCCAAATCTAAGCTCACAGATGTTGCAAAAGCCAGGAAAAAGTCAAGGAGGAAGACACAACTTGAAGGGGAAGATATGAGGGACATGCCATGGATAGTTAAAAAAAAAAAAAAACCAAAAAAATCTTTCCCAAAGTCAAAGCCAAGAAAAGGCAAGGCATGCCATCAAGTCCAAGGACATCAATCAAAGATTCCTCTATTGGTCCACATGGAGCGTTTCCCTTCCCGAAAGGAATTGAATTTTTTCGAAGGGAAACGGAATCTGCAAAACCCAAAAAGAAAGGCTTACAAACACTCTGGAAAGGAGATAGGATTAATGAAAGGCAATTAAAAAAAGGAAAAAAAAAAATTGGGAGATTTATTGTCTTCAAAAAATGGTCTGTGAGGAAATGAGCTGCAGTGCAAAAGACCAAAAACATGCCAAAACTAAGCTCACAGATGTTGCAAAAGCCAGGAAAAAGTCAAGGAGGAAGACACAACTTGAGGGGAAGATATGAGGGACATGCCATGGATACTTTTAAAAAAAACAAAAAACCACCCCATAAAATCATTCCCAAAGTCAAAGCCATCAAAAGGCAGGCTGTATGCTATCAAGTGCAGGCACATGGAGCAAAGCTTGCCAAAATTGACCCCGCTGAAGGCCAAAATAGAAAAGAAGTACTTACAAACACTCTGGAATGGACAGACCATCAAAGGAATTGCAATTAGAGGAAAAAAAAAAAATTTGAGAAATTTAGGGACTACAAGAAAATGGAACGAGATTATATCAGGTGCAGTGCAAATGACCAAAAGAGGCCAAATCTAAGCTCACAGATGTTGCAAAAGTCAGGAAAAAGTCCAGGAGGAAGACACAACTTGAAGGGGAAGATATGAGGGACATGCCATGGATAGTTAAAAAAAAAAAAAAAAAAAAAACTCTTTCCCAAAGTCAAAGCCAAGAAAAAAAGGCAAAAGGCATGCCATCAAGTCCAAGGACATCAAGCAAAGATTCCTCTATTGGTCCCCATTGAAATTCAGGAAAAAGATTTGTTCCCTTCCCGAAAGGAAATGAAATTGAAGGGGAAGGGAAACGGAATCTTGCAAACCCAAAAAGAAAGGCTTACAAACACTCTGGAAAGGAGATAGGATTAATGAAAGGCAATTAAAAAAAAAAAACAAAAAATCTGGAAAATTGGGAGATTCATTGTCTTCAAAAAATGGTCTGTGAGGAAATGAGCTGCAGTGCAAAAGACCAAAAACATGCCAAAACTAAGCTCACAGATGTTGCAAAAGCCAGGAAAAAGTCAAGGAGGAAGACACAACTTGGAGGGGAAGATATGAGGGACATGCCATGGATACTTTTAAAAAAAAAAAAAAAAACCACCCCATAAAATCATTCCCAAAGTCAAAGCCATCAAAAGGCAGGCTGTATGCTATCAAGTGCAGGCACATGGAGCAAAGCTTGCCAAAATTGACCCCCGCTGAAGGCCAAAATAGAAAAGAAGTACTTACAAACACTCTGGAATGGACAGACCATCAAAGGAATTGCAATTAGAGGAGAAAAAAAAAAAAATTTGAGAAATTTAGGGACTACAAGAAAATGGAACGAGATTATATCAGGTGCAGTGCAAATGACCAAAAGAGGCCAAATCTAAGCTCACAGATGTTGCAAAAGTCAGGAAAAAAGTCAAGGAGGAAGACACAACTTGAAGGGGAAGATATGAGGGACATGCCATTGATAATTTTAAAAAAAAAAAAAAAAAAAAAACCAAAAATCTTTCCCAAAGTCAAAGCCAAGAAAAGGCAAGGCATGCCATCAAGTCCAAGGACATCAATCAAAGATTCCTCTATTGGTCCCATGGAGCAAAAGCTTGCAAAAATTGGTTTTTCCTGAAGGCCAAAATTTTTTCATTGGAAGGGAAACGGAATCTTACAAAAACCCAAAAAGAAAGGCTTACAAACACTCTGGAAAGGAGATAGGATTAATGAAAGGCAATTAAAAAAAAAAACAAAAAATCCGGAAAATTGGGAGATTCATTGTCTTCAAAAAATGGTCTGTGAGGAAATGAGCTGCAGTGCAAAAGACCAAAAACATGCCAAAACTAAGCTCACAGATGTTGCAAGAGGCCAAAAAAGCCAGGAAAAAGTCAAGGAGGAAGACACAACTTGGAGGGGAAGATATGAGGGACATGCCATGGATACTTTTAAAAAAAACAAAAAACACCCCATAAAATCATTCCCAAAGTCAAAGCCATCGAAAGGCAGGCTGTATGCTATCAAGTGCAGGCACATGGAGCAAAGCTTGCCAAAATTGACCCCGCTGAAGGCCAAAAAGAAAAGAAGTACTTACAAACACTCTGGAATGGACAGACCATCAAAGGAATTGCAATTAGAGGAAAAAAAAAAAATTTGAGAAATTTAGGGACTACAAGAAAATGGAACGAGATTATATCAGGTGCAGTGCAAATGACCAAAAGAGGCCAAATCTAAGCTCACAGATGTTGCAAAAGCCAGGAAAAAGTCCAGGAGGAAGACACAACTTGAAGGGGAAGATATGAGGGACATGCCATGGATACTTTTTAAAAAAAAAAAAAAAACCAAAAACTCTTTCCCAAAGTCAAAGCCAAGAAAAGGCAAGGCATGCCATCAAGTCCAAGGACATCAAGCAAAGATTCCTCTATTGGTCCCCATTGAAATTGCAAATTCCGTTTCCCTTCCGAAAGGAAAAAATTTCATTTTCGGGAAGGGAAACGGAATCTTGCAAACCCAAAAAGAAAGGCTTACAAACACTCTGGAAAGGAGATAGGATTAATGAAAGGCAATTAAAAAAAAACCCAAAAAATCCGGAAAATTGGGAGATTCATTGTCTTCAAAAAATGGTCTGTGAGGAAATGAGCTGCAGTGCAAAAGACCAAAAACATGCCAAAACTAAGCTCACAGATGTTGCAAAAGCCAGGAAAAAGTCAAGGAGGAAGACACAACTTGGAGGGGAAGATATGAGGGACATGTCATGGATGCTTTTAAAAAAAAACAAAAAAAAAAACACCCCATAAAATCATTCCCAAAGTCAAAGCCATCAAAAGGCAGGCTGTATGCTATCAAGTGCAGGCACATGGAGCAAAGCTTGCCAAAATTGACCCCCGCTGAAGGCCAAAATAGAAAAGAAGTACTTACAAACACTCTGGAATGGACAGACCATCAAAGGAATTGCAATTAGAGGAGAAAAAAAAAAAATTTGAGAAATTTAGGGACTACAAGAAAATGGAACGAGATTATATCAGGTGCAGTGCAAATGACCAAAAGAGGCCAAATCTAAGCTCACAGATGTTGCAAAAGTCAGGAAAAAGTCCAGGAGGAAGACACAACTTGAGGGGGGGAAGATATGAGGGACATGCCATGGATAGTTAAAAAAAAAAAAAAAAAACCAAAAACTCTTTCCCAAAGTCAAAGCCAAGAAAAAAGGCAAGGCATGCCATCAAGTCCAAGGACATCAAGCAAAGATTCCTCTATTGGTCCCCATTGAAATTGACAAAGATTCGTTTCCCTTCCCGAAGGAAATGAAATTTTTCGGGAAGGGAAACGGAATCTTGCAAACCCAAAAAGAAAGGCTTACAAACACTCTGGAAATGGGAGATAGGATTAATGAAAGGCAATTAAAAAAAAAAAAATCTGGAAAATTGGGAGATTCATTGTCTTCAAAAAATGGTCTGTGAGGAAATGAGCTGCAGTGCAAAAGACCAAAAACATGCCAAAACTAAGCTCACAGATGTTGCAAAAGCCAGGAAAAAGTCAAGGAGGAAGACACAACTTGGAGGGGAAGATATGAGGGACATGCCATGGATACATTTTAAAAAAAAAAAAAAAAAACACCCCATAAAATCATTCCCAAAGTCAAAGCCATCAAAAGGCAGGCTGTATGCTATCAAGTGCAGGCACATGGAGCAAAGCTTGCCAAAATTGACCCCCGCTGAAGGCAAAAATAGAAAAGAAGTACTTACAAACACTCTGGAATGGACAGACCATCAAAGGAATTGCAATTAGAGGAGAAAAAAAAAATTTGAGAAATTTAGGGACTACAAGAAAATGGAACGAGATTATATCAGGTGCAGTGCAAATGACCAAAAGAGGCCAAATCTAAGCTCACAGATGTTGCAAAAGTCAGGAAAAAGTCCAGGAGGAAGACACAACTTGAAGGGGAAGATATGAGGGACATGGCTGGGATAGTTAAAAAAAAAAAAAAAAACCAAAAAAACTCTTTCCCAAAGTCAAAGCCAAGAAAAAGGCAAGGCATGCCATCAAGTCCAAGGACATCAAGCAAAGATTCCTCTATTGGTCCCCATTGAAGCAAAGATTCCGTTTCCTTCCCGAAAGGAAATGAAATTTTTTCGGAAGGGAAACGGAATCTTGCAAACCCAAAAAGAAAGGCTTACAAACACTCTGGAAAGGAGATAGGATTAATGAAAGGCAATTAAAAAAAAAAACCAAAAAATCTGGAAAATTGGGAGATTCATTGTCTTCAAAAAATGGTCTGTGAGGAAATGAGCTGCAGTGCAAAAAACCAAAAACATGCCAAAACTAAGCTCACAGATGTTGCAAAAGCCAGGAAAAAGTCAAGGAGGAAGACACAACTTGGAGGGGAAGATATGAGGGACATGTCATGGATGCTTTTTAAAAAAAATCCAAAAAAAAAACACCCCATAAAATCATTCCCAAAGTCAAAGCCATCAAAAGGCAGGCTGTATGCTATCAAGTGCAGGCACATGGAGCAAAGCTTGCCAAAATTGACCCCCCGCTGAAGGCCAAAATAGAAAAGAAGTACTTACAAACACTCTGGAATGGACAGACCATCAAAGGAATTGCAATTAGAGGAGAAAAAAAAAATTTGAGAAATTTAGGGACTACAAGAAAATGGAACGAGATTATATCAGGTGCAGTGCAAATGACCAAAAGAGGCCAAATCTAAGCTCACAGATGTTGCAAAAGTCAGGAAAAAAGTCCAGGAGGAAGACACAACTTGAAGGGGAAGATATGAGGGACATGGCTGGGATAGTTAAAAAAAAAAAAAACCAAAAACTCTTTCCCAAAGTCAAAGCCAAGAAAAGGCAAGGCATGCCATCAAGTCCAAGGACATCAAGCAAAGATTCCTCTATTGGTCCCCATTGAAATTGCAAGATTCCGTTTCCCTTCCCGAAAGGAAATGAAATTTCCTTTCGGGAAGGGAAACGGAATCTTGCAAACCCAAAAAGAAAGGCTTACAAACACTCTGGAAAGGAGATAGGATTAATGAAAGGCAATTAAAAAAATTAGAGGAAAAATCTGGAAAATTGGGAGATTCATTGTCTTCAAAAAATGGTCTGTGAGGAAATGAGCTGCAGTGCAAAAGACCAAAAACATGCCAAAACTAAGCTCACAGATGTTGCAAAAGCCAGGAAAAAGTCAAGGAGGAAGACACAACTTGTAGGGGAAGATATGAGGGACATGCCATTGATAATTTTTAAAAAAAAACAAAAAAACCACCCCATAAAATCATTCCCAAAGTCAAAGCCATCCAAAGGCAGGCTGTATGCTATCAAGTGCAGGCACATGGAGCAAAGCTTGCCAAAATTGACCCCCGCTGAAGGCCAAAATAGAAAAGAAGTACTTACAAACACTCTGGAATGGACAGACCATCAAAGGAATTGCAATTAGAGGAAAAAAAAAAAAAAAAAATTTGAGAAATTTAGGGACTACAAGAAAATGGAACGAGATTATATCAGGTGCAGTGGAGGAAAAATGACCAAAAGAGGCCAAATCTAAGCTCACAGATGTTGCAAAAGTCAGGAAAAAGTCAAGGAGGAAGACACAACTGAAGGGGAAGATATGAGGGACATGCCATGGATAATTTGGAAAAAAAAAAAAAAAAAAAAAAACCCATAAAATCATTCCCAAAGTCAAAGCCATCAGACCAAAAAGGCAGGCTGTATGCTATCAAGTGCAGGCACATGGAGCAAAGATTCCTCAAAATTGACCCCAAAAAAAATGCTGAAGGCCAAAATAACAGAAAAAAAGAAGTACTTACAAACACTCTGGAATGGACAGACCATCAAAGGAATTGCAATTAGAGGAGAAAAAAAAAAATTTGAGAAATTTAGGGACTACAAGAAAATGGAACGAGATTATATCAGGTGCAGTGCAAATGACCAAAAGAGGCCAAATCTAAGCTCACAGATGTTGCAAAAGCCAGGAAAAAGTCAAGGAGGAAGACACAACTTGAAGGGGAAGATATGAGGGACATGCCATGGATAGTTAAAAAAATAAACAAAAAAAACCCAAAAAACTCTTTCCCAAAGTCAAAGCCAAGAAAAGGCAAGGCATGCCATCAAGTCCAAGGACATCAAGCAAAGATTCCTCTATTGGTCCCCATGAAGCAAGAAGTTTCCCCGGGAAAGGAAATTGAAATTTCCTTTCGGGAAGGGAAAGGAATCTTGCAAACCCAAAAAGAAAGGCTTACAAACACTCTGGAAAGGAGATAGGATTAATGAAAGGCAATTAAAAAAAAAAAAAAAATTTGGAAAATTGGGAGACTACAAAAAAATGGTCTGAGAGGAAATGAGCTGCAGTGCAAAAGACAAAAAAACATGCCAAAACTAAGCTCACAGATGTTGCAAAAGCCAGGAAAAAGTCAAGGAGGAAGACACAACTTGGAGGGGAAGATATGAGGGACATGTCATGGATGCTTTTAAAAAAAAATCAAAAAAAAAACCACCCCATAAAATCATTCCCAAAGTCAAAGCCATCAAAAGGCAGGCTGTATGCTATCAAGTGCAGGCACATGGAGCAAAGCTTGCCAAAATTGACCCCCGCTGAAGGCCAAAATAGAAAAGAAGTACTTACAAACACTCTGGAATGGACAGACCATCAAAGGAATTGCAATTAGAGGAGAAAAAAAAAATTTGAGAAATTTAGGGACTACAAGAAAATGGAACGAGATTATATCAGGTGCAGTGCAAATGACCAAAAGAGGCCAAATCTAAGCTCACAGATGTTGCAAAAGTCAGGAAAAAAGTCCAGGAGGAAGACACAACTTGAAGGGGAAGATATGAGGGACATGGCTGGGATAGTTAACAAAAAAAAAAAAAAAAAACTCTTTCCCAAAGTCAAAGCCAAGAAAAAGGCAAGGCATGCCATCAAGTCCAAGGACATCAAGCAAAGATTCCTCTATTGGTCCCAGGATTCGTTTCCCGAAAGGAAATGAAATTTCCTTTCAAGGAATTCTTTTCCCCCGAAAGGAAATGAAATTTTTTCGAAGGGAAACGGAATCTTGCAAACCCAAAAAGAAAGGCTTACAAACACTCTGGAAAGGAGATAGGATTAATGAAAGGCAATAAAAAAAAAAAAAAAAAATCCTGGAAAATTGGGAGATTCATTGTCTTCAAAAAAATGGTCTGTGAGGAAATGAGCTGCAGTGCAAAAGACCAAAAAGCATGCCAAAACTAAGCTCACAGATGTTGCAAAAGCCAGGAAAAAAGTCAAGGAGGAAGACACAACTTGGAGGGGAAGATATGAGGGACATGCCATGGATACTTTTTAAAAAAAAAAAAAAAAAAACCCCATAAAATCATTCCCAAAGTCAAAGCCATCAAAAGGCAGGCTGTATGCTATCAAGTGCAGGCACATGGAGCAAAGCTTGCCAAAATTGACCCCCGCTGAAGGCCAAAATAGAAAAGAAGTACTTACAAACACTCTGGAATGGACAGACCATCAAAGGAATTGCAATTAGAGGAGAAAAAAAAAAAAAATTTGAGAAATTTAGGGACTACAAGAAAATGGAACGAGATTATATCAGGTGCAGTGCAAATGACCAAAAGAGGCCAAATCTAAGCTCACAGATGTTGCAAAAGTCAGGAAAAAGTCCAGGAGGAAGACACAACTTGAAGGGGAAGATATGAGGGACATGGCTGGGATAGTTAAAAAAAAAAAAAAAAAACCAAAAAACTCTTTCCCAAAGTCAAAGCCAAGAAAAGGCAAGGCATGCCATCAAGTCCAAGGACATCAAGCAAAGATTCCTCTATTGGTCCCCAAAAAACAGGCAAATTCCGTTTCCCTTCCCGAGGAAGGAAATGAAATTTTTCGAAGGGAAGGGAAAAAATCTTGCAAAACAAAAAAAGAAAGGCTTACAAACACTCTGGAAAGGAGATAGGATTAATGAAAGGCAATTAAAAAGAAAAAAAATTTGGAAAATTGGGAGATTCATTGTCTTCAAAAAATGGTCTGTGAGGAAATGAGCTGCAGTGCAAAAGACCAAAAACATGCCAAAACTAAGCTCACAGATGTTACAAAAGCCAGGAAAAAGTCAAGGAGGAAGACACAACTTGGAGGGGAAGATATGAGGGACATGTCATGGATGCTTTTTAAAAAAAATCCAAAAAAAAAACACCCCATAAAATCATTCCCAAAGTCAAAGCCATCAAAAGGCAGGCTGTATGCTATCAAGTGCAGGCACATGGAGCAAAGCTTGCCAAAATTGACCCCCCGCTGAAGGCCAAAACCCAAAAAAGAAGTACTTACAAACACTCTGGAATGGACAGACCATCAAAGGAATTGCAATTAGAGGAAAAAAAAAATTTGAGAAATTTAGGGACTACAAGAAAATGGAACGAGATTATATCAGGTGCAGTGCAAATGACCAAAAGAGGCCAAATCTAAGCTCACAGATGTTGCAAAAGTCAGGAAAAAGTCCAGGAGGAAGACACAACTTGAAGGGGAAGATATGAGGGACATGCCTGGGATTTTTAAAAAAAAAAAAAAAAAAACCAAAAAATCTTTCCCAAAGTCAAAGCCAAAAAAAGGCAAGGCATGCCATCAAGTCCAAGGACATCAAGCAAAGATTCCAAATTGGTCCCCATTGCTTGTTTCCTTCCCGAAAGGAAATGAAATTTCCTTTCGGGAAGGGAAACGGAATCTTGCAAACCCAAAAAGAAAGGCTTACAAACACTCTGGAAAGGAGATAGGATTAAGGAAAGGCAATTAAAAAAAAAACCAAAAAATCTGGAAAATTGGGAGATTCATTGTCTTCAAAAAATGGTCTGTGAGGAAATGAGCTGCAGTGCAAAAGACCAAAAACATGCCAAAACTAAGCTCACAGATGTTGCAAAAGCCAGGAAAAAGTCAAGGAGGAAGACACAACTTGAAGGGGAAGATATGAGGGACATGCCATTGATAATTTTAAAAAAAAACAAAAAAAAACACCCCATAAAATCATTCCCAAAGTCAAAGCCATCAAAAGGCAGGCTGTATGCTATCAAGTGCAGGCACATGGCAAAAAGCTTGCCAAAATTGACCCCCGCTGAAGGCCAAAATAGAAAAGAAGTACTTACAAACACTCTGGAATGGACAGACCATCAAAGGAATTGCAATTAGAGGAGAAAAAAAAAAAATTTGAGAAATTTAGGGACTACAAGAAAATGGAACGAGATTATATCAGGTGCAGTGCAAATGACCAAAAGAGGCCAAATCTAAGCTCACAGATGTTGCAAAAGTCCAAAAAAAGTCCAGGAGGAAGACACAACTTGAAGGGGAAGATATGAGGGACATGCCTGGATAGTTAAAAAAAAAAAAAAAAAAAAAAAAATCTTTCCCAAAGTCAAAGCCAAGAAAAGGCAAGGCATGCCATCAAGTCCAAGGACATCAAGCAAAGATTCCTCTATTGGTCCCCATGGAGCAAAGATTCCGTTTCCTTCCGAAAAAATTGAAATTTCCTTTCGGGAAGGGGGAATCTTGCAAAACCCAAAAAGAAAGGCTTACAAACACTCTGGAAAGGAGATAGGATTAATGAAAGGCAATAAAAAAAAAAAAAAAAAAAAATTTGGAAAATTGGGAGATTATTGTCAAGAAAAAATGGTCTGTGAGGAAATGAGCTGCAGTGCAAAAGACCAAAAACATGCCAAAACTAAGCTCACAGATGTTGCAAAAGCCAGGAAAAAGTCAAGGAGGAAGACACAACTTGGAGGGGAAGATATGAGGGACATGGCATTGATAATAAAAAAAAAAAAAAAAAAAAACACCCCATAAAATCATTCCCAAAGTCAAAGCCATCAAAAGGCAGGCTGTATGCTATCAAGTGCAGGCACATGGAGCAAAGCTTGCCAAAATTGACCCCCGCTGAAGGCCAAAATAGAAAAGAAGTACTTACAAACACTCTGGAATGGACAGACCATCAAAGGAATTGCAATTAGAGGAAAAAAAAAAAAAAAATTTGAGAAATTTAGGGACTACAAGAAAATGGAACGAGATTATATCAGGTGCAGTGCAAATGACCAAAAGAGGCCAAATCTAAGCTCACAGATGTTGCAAAAGTCAGGAAAAAAGTCCAGGAGGAAGACACAACTTGAAGGGGAAGATATGAGGGACATGCCATGGATAGTTAAAAAAAAAAAAAAAAAAAAACCAAAAAATCTTTCCCAAAGTCAAAGCCAACAAAAAGGCAAGGCATGCCATCAAGTCCAAGGACATCAAGCAAAGATTCCTCTATTGGTCCAAAGATTCCGTTTCCCTTCCCGAAAGGAAATGAAATTTTTTTCGGGAAGGGAAAAATCTTGCAAACCCAAAAAAAGAAAGGCTTACAAACACTCTGGAAAGGAGATAGGATTAATGAAAGGCAATTAAAAAAAAAAAAAAATCCGGAAAATTGGGAGATTCATTGTCTTCAAAAAAATGGTCTGTGAGGAAATGAGCTGCAGTGCAAAAAGACCAAAAACATGCCAAAACTAAGCTCACAGATGTTGCAAAAGCCAGGAAAAAGTCAAGGAGGAAGACACAACTTGAGGGGAAGATATGAGGGACATGCCATGGATACTTTTAAAAAAAAAAAAAAAAAAAAAAAACACCATAAAATCATTCCCAAAGTCAAAGCCATCAAAAGGCAGGCTGTATGCTATCAAGTGCAGGCACATGGAGCAAAGCTTGCCAAAATTGACCCCCGCTGAAGGCCAAAATAGCAAAAAGAAGAAACTTACAAACACTCTGGAATGGACAGACCATCAAAGGAATTGCAATTAGAGGAAAAAAAAAAAATTTGAGAAATTTAGGGACTACAAGAAAATGGAACGAGATTATATCAGGTGCAGTGCAAATGACCAAAAGAGGCCAAATCTAAGCTCACAGATGTTGCAAAAGTCAGGAAAAAGTCAAGGAGGAAGACACAACTTGAGGGGAAGATATGAGGGACATGCCATGGATAGTTAAAAAAAAAAAAAAAAAAAAAAAAAAAAATCAAAATCATTCCCAAAGTCAAAGGACATCCAAAGGCTCTATTGTATGCTATCAAGTGCAGGCACATGGAGCAAAGAAAGGAAAAAATTGAAAACCCTTGCTGAAGGCCAAAATAGAAAAGAAGTACTTACAAACACTCTGGAATGGACAGACCATCAAAGGAATTGCAAAAAGACCCAAAAAAAAAAAAAATTGGGAGAATTTAGGGACTACAAGAAAATGGAACGAGATTATATCAGGTGCAGTGCAAATGACCAAAAAAAGAGGCCAAATCTAAGCTCACAGATGTTGCAAAAGCCAGGAAAAAGTCAAGGAGGAAGACACAACTTGAAGGGGAAGATATGAGGGACATGCCATGGATAGTTAAAAAAAAAAAAAAAAAACCAAAAATCATTCCCAAAGTCAAAGCCAATCAAAAGGCAAGGCATGCCATCAAGTCCAAGGACATCAAGCAAAGATTCCTCTATTGGTCCCCATTGGAGCAAAGTTTCCCTTCCCGAAAGGAAATTGAAATTTTTCAAGAAAATGGAAGGGAAACGGAAAAAACCCAAAAAGAAAGGCTTACAAACACTCTGGAAAGGAGATAGGATTAATGAAAGGAATTGCAAAAAAAAGGAAAAAATCTGGAAAATTGGGAGATTCATTGTCTTCAAAAAATGGTCTGAGAGGAAATGAGCTGCAGTGCAAAAGACCAAAAACATGCCAAAACTAAGCTCACAGATGTTGCAAAAGCCAGGAAAAAGTCAAGGAGGAAGACACAACTTTGAGGGGAAGATATGAGGGACATGCCATGGATGTTTTTAAAAAAAAAAAAAAAAAAAACCCATAAAATCATTCCCAAAGTCAAAGCCATCAAAAGGCAAGGCTGTATGCTATCAAGTGCAGGCACATGGAGCAAAAATTTGCCAAAATTGACCCCCGCTGAAGGCCAAAATAGAAAAGAAGTACTTACAAACACTCTGGAATGGACAGACCATCAAAGGAATTGCAATTAGAAAAAAAAAAAAAAATTTGAGAAATTGGGGGACTACAAGAAAATGGAACGAGATTATATCAGGTGCAGTGCAAATGACCAAAAGAGGCCAAATCTAAGCTCACAGATGTTGCAAAAGCCAGGAAAAAGTCAAGGAGGAAGACACAACTTGAGGGGAAGATATGAGGGACATGCCATGGATAATTTAAAAAAAAAAAACACCCAAAAAATCATTCCCAAAGTCAAAGCCAAGCCAAAAAGGCAGGCTGTATGCTATCAAGGTGCAGGCACATGGAGCAAAGTCCCCACAAAATTGACCCCGCTGAAGGCCAAAATAGAAAAGAAGTACTTACAAACACTCTGGAATGGACAGACCATCAAAGGAATTGATTAATTAGAGGCAATTAAAAAAAAAAAAAAATTTGAGAAATTGGGGGACTACAAGAAAATGGAACGAGATTATATCAGGTGCAGTGCAAAAATGACCAAAAGAGGCCAAATCTAAGCTCACAGATGTTGCAAAAGTCAGGAAAAAAAGTCAGGAGGAAGACACAACTTGAAGGGGAAGATATGAGGGACATGCCATGGATAGTTAAAAAAAAAAAAAAAAAAAAAACTCTTTCCCAAAGTCAAAATCAAGAAAAGGCAAGCCATGCCAAAGTCCAAGGACATCAAGCAAAGATTCCTCTATTGGTCCCCACATGGAGCAAAGATTGTTTCCCGAAAGGAAATGAAATTTCCTTTCGGGAAGGGAAAGGAATCTTGCAAAACCCAAAAAGAAAGGCTTACAAACACTCTGGAAAGGAGATAGGATTAATGAAAGGCAATTAAAAAAAAAAAAAAAAATTTGGAAATTGGGGATTCATTGTCTTGGAAAAATGGTCTGTGAGGAAATGAGCTGCAGTGCAAAAGACCAAAAACATGCCAAAACTAAGCTCACAGATGTTGCAAAAGCCAGGAAAAAGTCAAGGAGGAAGACACAACTTGAGGGGAAGATATGAGGGACATGCCATGGATACTTTAAAAAAAAAAAAAAAACCACCCCATAAAATCATTCCCAAAGTCAAAGCCATCCAAAGGCAGGCTGTATGCTATCAAGTGCAGGCACATGGAGCAAAGCTTGCCAAAATTGACTCCCGCTGAAGGCCAAAATAGAAAAGAAGTACTTACAAACACTCTGGAATGGACAGACCATCAAAGGAATTGCAATTAGAGGAGAAAAAAAAAAATTTGAGAAATTTAGGGACTACAAGAAAATGGAACGAGATTATATCAGGTGCAGTGCAAATGACCAAAAGAGGCCAAATCTAAGCTCACAGATGTTGCAAAAGTCAGGAAAAAGTCCAGGAGGAAGACACAACTTGAAGGAGAAGATATGAGGGACATGGCTGGGATAGTTAACAAAAAAAAGAAAAAAAACCAAAAAACTCTTTCCCAAAGTCAAAGCCAAGAAAAGGCAAGGCATGCCATCAAGTCCAAGGACATCAAGCAAAGATTCCTCTATTGGTCCCCATTGAAATTGAAAAAGATTCTGTTTCCTTCCCGAAAGGAAATGAAATTTTTCGGGAAGGGAAACGGAATCTTGCAAAACCTTGAAAAAAAAGAAAGGCTTACAAACACTCTGGAAAGGAGATAGGATTAATGAAAGGCAAAAAAAAAAAAAACCCCAAAAATCTGGAAAATTGGGAGATTCATTGTCTTCAAAAAATGGTCTGTGAGGAAATGAGCTGCAGTGCAAAAGACCAAAAACATGCCAAAACTAAGCTCACAGATGTTGCAAAAGCCAGGAAAAAGTCAAGGAGGAAGACACAACTTGGAGGGGAAGATATGAGGGACATGCCATTGATAATTTAAAAAAAAAAAAAAAAAAACACCCCATAAAATCATTCCCAAAGTCAAAGCCATCAAAAGGCAGGCTGTATGCTATCAAGTGCAGGCACATGGAGCAAAGCTTGCCAAAATTGACCCCCGCTGAAGGCCAAAATAGAAAAGAAGTACTTACAAACACTCTGGAATGGACAGACCATCAAAGGAATTGCAATTAGAGGAAAAAAAAAAAATTTGAGAAATTTAGGGACTACAAGAAAATGGAACGAGATTATATCAGGTGCAGTGCAAATGACCAAAAGAGGCCAAATCTAAGCTCACAGATGTTGCAAAAGTCAGGAAAAAGTCAAGGAGGAAGACACAACTTGAAGGGGAAGATATGAGGGACATGCCATGGATAGTTAAAAACAAAAAAAAAAAAAAAAAAAAAAAAAAAACTCTTTCCCAAAGTCAAAGCCAACAAAAAAAGGCAAGGCATGCCATCAAGTCCAAGGACATCAAGCAAAGATTCCTCTATTGGTCCCCATTGGAGCTGCAGTGCAAAAGATTCCGTTCTTCCCGAAAGGAAATGAAATTTCCTTTCGAAGGGAAACGGAATCTTGCAAAACCAAAAAAAAGAAAGGCTTACAAACACTCTGGAAAGGAGATAGGATTAATGAAAGGCAAAAAAAAAAAAAAAAAAATCTGGAAAATTGGGAGATTCATTGTCTTCAAAAAATGGTCTGTGAGGAAATGAGCTGCAGTGCAAAAGACCAAAAACATGCCAAAACTAAGCTCACAGATGTTGCAAAAGCCAGGAAAAAAAGTCAAGGAGGAAGACACAACTTGAGGGGAAGATATGAGGGACATGTCATGGATGCTTTTTAAAAAAAATCCAAAAAAAAAACACCCCATAAAATCATTCCCAAAGTCAAAGCCATCAAAAGGCAGGCTGTATGCTATCAAGTGCAGGCACATGGAGCAAAGCTTGCCAAAATTGACCCCCCGCTGAAGGCCAAAATAGAAAAGAAGTACTTACAAACACTCTGGAATGGACAGACCATCAAAGGAATTGCAATTAGAGGAGGAAAAAAAAAAAATTTGAGAAATTTAGGGACTACAAGAAAATGGAACGAGATTATATCAGGTGCAGTGCAAATGACCAAAAGAGGCCAAATCTAAGCTCACAGATGTTGCAAAAGTCAGGAAAAAAGTCCAGGAGGAAGACACAACTTGAAGGGGAAGATATGAGGGACATGGCTGGGATAGTTAAAAAAAAAAAAAAAAAAATAAAAACTCTTTCCCAAAGTCAAAGCCAAGAAAAGGCAGGGCATGCCATCAAGTCCAAGGACATCAAGCAAAGATTCCTCTATTGGTCCCCATTGAAATTGCAAGATTTTTTCCCTTCCGAAAGGAAATGAAATTTCCTTTCGGGAAGGGAAACGGAAAAAACCCAAAAAGAAAGGCTTACAAACACTCTGGAAAGGAGATAGGATTAATGAAAGGCAATTAGAAAAAAAAAAAAAATTTGGAAAATTGGGAGATTCATTGTCTTCAAAAAATGGTCTGTGAGGAAATGAGCTGCAGTGCAAAAGACCAAAAACATGCCAAAACTAAGCTCACAGATGTTGCAAAAGCCAGGAAAAAGTCAAGGAGGAAGACACAACTTGAGGGGAAGATATGAGGGACATGCCATGGATGATTTTAAAAAAAAAAAAAAAAAACCCCATAAAATCATTCCCAAAGTCAAAGCCATCAAAAGGCAGGCTGTATGCTATCAAGTGCAGGCACATGGAGCAAAAAGCTTGCCAAAATTGACCCCCCCGCTGAAGGCCAAAATAGAAAAGAAGTACTTACAAACACTCTGGAATGGACAGACCATCAAAGGAATTGCAATTAGAGGAGAAAAAAAAATTTGAGAAATTTAGGGACTACAAAGAAAATGGAACGAGATTATATCAGGTGCAGTGCAAATGACCAAAAGAGGCCAAATCTAAGCTCACAGATGTTGCAAAAGTCAGGAAAAAGTCAGGAGGAAGACACAACTTGAAGGGGAAGATATGAGGGACATGCCATGGATACTCTTTTCAAAGCCAAGAAAAAAAAAAAAAAAAAAAAAACCCCAAAAAATCATTCCCAAAGTCAAAGCCAAGAAAAAGGCAGGCTGTGCATGCTATCAAGTGCAGGGACATGGAGCAAAAAAAGATTCCAATTGTCAAAAAATGGTCCCCCGCTGAAGGCCCACATGCCAAAACTAAGCTCACAGAGAAAAGAAGTACTTACGAAGGGAAACACTTTCTGGAATGGACAGACCATCAAAGGAATTGCAATTAGAGGAGAAAAAAAAAAAATTTGAAAAATTGGGGGACTACAAAAAAATGGAATGAGATTAAATGGAGGTGCAGTGCAAATGACCAAAAAGGAGGCCAAATCTAAGCTCACAGATGTTGCAAAAGTCAGGAAAAAGTCAAGGAGGAAGACACAACTTGAAGGGGAAGATATGAGGGACATGCCATGGATAGTTAAAAAAAAAAAAAAAAAAAAAAAATCTTTCCCAAAGTCAAAGCCAAGAAAAGGCAAGGCATGCCATCAAGTCCAAGGACATCAAGCAAAGATTCCTCTATTGGTCCAAAATTGAAAAACAAGACGTTTCCTTGAAGGAAAAATTTTTTCGGGAAAAGAAGGAATCTTGCAAAACCAAAAAGAATGCTTACAAACACTCTGGAAAGGAGATAGGATTAATGAAAGGCAATTAAAAAAAAAAAAAAAAAATTTGAGAAAATTGGGAGACTATTGTCAAAAAAATGGTCTGAGAGGAAATGAGCTGCAGTGCAAAAGACCAAAAACATGCCAAAACTAAGCTCACAGATGTTGCAAAAGCCAGGAAAAAGTCAAGGAGGAAGACACAACTTGGAGGGGAAGATATGAGGGACATGCCATGGATACTTTTTAAAAAAAAAAAAAAAACACCCCATAAAATCATTCCCAAAGTCAAAGCCATCCAAAGGCAGGCTGTATGCTATCAAGTGCAGGCACATGGAGCAAAGCTTGCCAAAATTGACCCCCGCTGAAGGCCAAAATAGAAAAGAAGTACTTACAAACACTCTGGAATGGACAGACCATCAAAGGAATTGCAATTAGAGGAGGAAAAAAAAAATTTGAGAAATTTAGGGACTACAAGAAAATGGAACGAGATTATATCAGGTGCAGTGCAAATGACCAAAAGAGGCCAAATCTAAGCTCACAGATGTTGCAAAAGTCAGGAAAAAGTCCAGGAGGAAGACACAACTTGAAGGGGAAGATATGAGGGACATGCCATGGATAATTTTAAAAAAAAAAAAAAAAAAAAAAAAAAATCTTTCCCAAAGTCAAAGCCAAGAAAAGGCAAGGCATGCCATCAAGTCCAAGGACATCAAGCAAAGATTCCTCTATTGGTCCCCATTGAAATTGAAGGTTTCCCTTCCCAAAGGAAAGAAATTTTTTCGGGAAGGGAAACGGAATCTTGCAAAACCCAAAAAGAAAGGCTTACAAACATCTGGAAAGGAGATAGGATTAATGAAAGGAAAAAAAAAAAAAAAATTTGAAAATTGGGAGGATTGTCAAAAAAATGGAAACAAGAGGAAATGAGCTGCAGTGCAAAAGACCAAAAACATGCCAAAACTAAGCTCACAGATGTTGCAAAAGTCAGGAAAAAAGTCAAGGAGGAAGACACAACTTGAAGGGGAAGATATGAGGGACATGCCATTGATAATTTTAAAAAAAAAAAAAAAAAACACCCCATAAAATCATTCCCAAAGTCAAAGCCATCAAAAGGCAGGCTGTATGCTATCAAGTGCAGGCACATGGAGCAAAGCTTGCCAAAATTGACCCCCGCTGAAGGCCAAAATAGAAAAGAAGTACTTACAAACACTCTGGAATGGACAGACCATCAAAGGAATTGCAATTAGAGGAGAAAAAAAAAAAATTTGAGAAATTTAGGGACTACAAGAAAATGGAACGAGATTATATCAGGTGCAGTGCAAATGACCAAAAGAGGCCAAATCTAAGCTCACAGATGTTGCAAAAGCCAGGAAAAAGTCAAGGAGGAAGACACAACTTGAAGGGGAAGATATGAGGGACATGCCATGGATAGTTAAAAAAATAAAGAAAAAAAACCAAAAAACTCTTTCCCAAAGTCAAAGCCAAGAAAAGGCAAGGCATGCCATCAAGTCCAAGGACATCAAGCAAAGATTCCTCTATTGGTCCCCATTGAAATTGCAAGATTCCGTTTCCCCCGAAGGAAATGAAATTTTCGAAGGGAAACGGAATCTTGCAAACCCAAAAGAAAGGCTTACAAACACTCTGGAAAGGGAGATAGGATTAATGAAAGGCAATTAAAAAAAAAAAAAAAAAAAAAATCTGGAAAATTGGGAGATTCATTGTCTTCAAAAAAATGGTCTGTGAGGAAATGAGCTGCAGTGCAAAAACAAAAAACATGCCAAAACTAAGCTCACAGATGTTGCAAAAGCCAGGAAAAAGTCAAGGAGGAAGACACAACTTGGAGGGCAAGATATGAGGGACATGTCATGGATGCTTTTAAAAAAAAATCAAAAAAACCACCCCATAAAATCATTCCCAAAGTCATCAAAAGGCAGGCTGTATGCTATCAAATGCAGGCACATGGAGCAAAGCTTGCAAAAATTGACTCCCGCTGAAGGCCAAAATAGAAAAGAAGTACTTACAAACACTCTGGAATGGACAGACCATCAAAGGAATTGCAATTAGAGGAGAAAAAAAAAAATTTGAGAAATTTAGGGACTACAAGAAAATGGAACGAGATTATATCAGGTGCAGTGCAAATGACCAAAAGAGGCCAAATCTAAGCTCACAGATGTTGCAAAAGCCAGGAAAAAGTCAAGGAGGAAGACACAACTTGAAGGGGAAGATATGAGGGACATGCCATGGATAGTAAAAAAAAAAAAAAAAAAAAACCAAAAAACTCTTTCCCAAAGTCAAAGCCATCAAAAAGGCAAGGCATGCCATCAAGTGCAGGGACATCAAGCAAAGATTGCCAAAATTGACTTCCCGAAAGGAAATTTGCAATTTTTTCAAGGGAAGGGAATAGAATCTTGATAATTTAAAAAAAAAAAAAAAAAAGAAAGGCTTACAAACACTCTGGAAATGGACAGGATTAATGAAAGGAAAAAAATTAGAAAAATCTGGAAAATTGGGAAATTTATTGTCTACAAAAAAATGGTCTGTGAGGATTAAATGAGCTGCAGTGCAAATGACCAAAAACAGGCCAAAACTAAGCTCACAGATGTTGCAAAAAAGCCAGGAAAAAGTCAAGGAGGAAGACACAACTTGAGGGGAAGATATGAGGGACATGCCATGGATAAAAAAAAAAAAAAAAAACACCCCAAAAAATCATTCCCAAAGTCAAAGCCAAAAAAAGGGCAGCCATCAAGCTAGGAAGTGCAGGCACATGGAGCATTGAAAAGCTTGCCAAAATTGACCCCGCTGAAGGCCAAACCCAAAGAAAAGAAGTACTTACAAACACTCTGGAATGGACAGACCATCAAAGGAATTGCAATTAGAGGAAAAAAAAAAAAATTTGAGAAATTGGGAGGGACTACAAAAAATGGAACGAGATTATATCAGGTGCAGTGCAAATGACCAAAAGAGGCCAAAACTAAGCTCACAGATGTTGCAAAAGCCAGGAAAAAGTCAAGGAGGAAGACACAACTTGAAGGGGAAGATATGAGGGACATGCCATGGATGTTTTTAAAAAAAAAAAAAAAAAAAACCAAAAAATCATTCCCAAAGTCAAAGCCAGAAAAAAAGGCAGGCTGTATGCTATCAAGTGCAGGCACATGGAGCAAAAAGCTTGCCAATTGGAAATTGACCCCGCTGAAGGCCAAAATAGAAAAGAAGTACTTACAAACACTCTGGAATGGACAGACCATCAAAGGAATTGCAATTAGAGGAGGAGAAAAAAAAAAAAATTTGAGAAATTTAGGGACTACAAGAAAATGGAACGAGATTATATCAGGTGCAGTGCAAATGACCAAAAGAGGCCAAATCTAAGCTCACAGATGTTGCAAAAAGTCAGGAAAAAGTCAAGGAGGAAGACACAACTTGAAGGGGAAGATATGAGGGACATGCCATGGGATTTAAAAAAAAAAAAAAAAAAAACCAAAAAATCTTTCCCAAAGTCAAAGCCAAGAAAAGGCAAGGCATGCCATCAAGTCCAAGGACATCAAGCAAAGATTCCTCTACATGGAGCAAAATTTGTTTCCTTCCCGAAAGGAAATGAATTTCCTTCGGGAAGGGAAACGGAATAGCAAAAAAAAGAAAGGCTTACAAACACTCTGGAAAGGAGATAGGATTAATGAAAAGGCAATTAAAAAAACCCAAAAAAAAAAAAATTGGGAGATTTATTGACTACAAAAAAATGGTCTGTGAGGAAATGAGCTGCAGTGCAAAAGACCAAAAACATGCCAAAACTAAGCTCACAGATGTTGCAAAAGCCAGGAAAAAGTCAAGGAGGAAGACACAACTTGGAGGGGAAGATATGAGGGACATGGCATTGATAATAAAAAAAAAAAAAACAAGAAAAGCACGCCATAAAATCATTCCCAAAGTCAAAGCCATCAAAAGGCAGGCTGTATGCTATCAAGTGCAGGCACATGGAGCAAAGCTTGCCAAAATTGACCCCGCTGAAGGCCAAAATAGAAAAGAAGTACTTACAAACACTCTGGAATGGACAGACCATCAAAGGAATTGCAATTAGAGGAAAAAAAAAAAAAATTTGAGAAATTTAGGGACTACAAGAAAATGGAACGAGATTATATCAGGTGCAGTGCAAATGACCAAAAGAGGCCAAATCTAAGCTCACAGATGTTGCAAAAGTCAGGAAAAAGTCCAGGAGGAAGACACAACTTGAAGGGGAAGATATGAGGGACATGGCTGGGATAGTTAAAAAAAAAAAAAAAAACCAAAAACTCATAAAAGCCAAGAAAAGGCAAGGCATGCCATCAAGTCCAAGGACATCAAGCAAAGATTCCTCTATTGGTCCCCACATGGAGCAAAGTTTCCTTCCCGAAAGGAAATTTTTCCCGGGAAGGGAAACGGAATCTTGCAAAACCCAAAAAGAAAGGCTTACAAACACTCTGGAAAGGAGATAGGATTAATGAAAGGAATTAAAAAAAAGAAAAAAAAATCTGGAAAATTGGGAGATTTATTGTCTTCAAAAAAATGGTCTGTGAGGAAATGAGCTGCAGTGCAAAAGACAAAAAACATGCCAAAACTAAGCTCACAGATGTTGCAAAAGCCAGGAAAAAGTCAAGGAGGAAGACACAACTTGAGGGGAAGATATGAGGGACATGCCATGGATACTTTTTAAAAAAAAAAAAAAAAACACCCCATAAAATCATTCCCAAAGTCAAAGCCATCAAAAAGGCAGGCTGTATGCTATCAAGTGCAGGCACATGGAGCAAAATTTGCCAAAATTGACCCCCCCGCTGAAGGCCAAAATAGAAAAGAAGTACTTACAAACACTCTGGAATGGACAGACCATCAAAGGAATTGCAATTAGAGGAGAAAAAAAAAAAATTTGAGAAATTTAGGGACTACAAGAAAATGGAACGAGATTATATCAGGTGCAGTGCAAATGACCAAAAGAGGCCAAATCTAAGCTCACAGATGTTGCAAAAGTCAGGAAAAAAGTCCAGGAGGAAGACACAACTTGAAGGGGAAGATATGAGGGACATGCCATGGATAGTTAAAAAAAAAAGAAAAAAAAACAAAAAACTCTTTCCCAAAGTCAAAGCCAAGAAAAGGCAAGGCATGCCATCAAGTCCAAGGACATCAAGCAAAGATTCCCTCTATTGGTCCCCATTGAAAAATGGAATCTTGCAAACCCAAAAGAAATTCCTTGAAAGGAGATAGGTTTCCCTTCCCAAAAAGGAAATGAAATTTTTTCAGGAAAAAAGTCAAGGAGGAAGAAGGGAAACGGAATCTTGCAAACCAAAAAAGAAAGGCTTACAAACACTCTGGAAAGGAGATAGGATTAATGAAAGGCAATTAAAAAAAAACCCAAAAAAACTGGAAAATTGGGAGATTCATTGTCTTCAAAAAATGGTCTGTGAGGAAATGAGCTGCAGTGCAAAAGACCAAAAACATGCCAAAACTAAGCTCACAGATGTTGCAAAAGCCAGGAAAAAGTCAAGGAGGAAGACACAACTTGAAGGGGAAGATATGAGGGACAAGCCATTGATAATTTAAAAAAAAAACCAAAAAAACCACGCCATAAAATCATTCCCAAAGTCAAAGCCATTAAAAGGCAGGCTGTATGCTATCAAGTGCAGGCACATGGAGCAAAGATTGGCAATATTGACCCCCGCTGAAGGCCAAAATAGAAAAGAAGTACTTACAAACACTCTGGAATGGACAGACCATCAAAGGAATTGCAATTAGAGGAGAAAAAAAAAAAAATTTGAGAAATTTAGGGACTACAAGAAAATGGAACGAGATTATATCAGGTGCAGTGCAAATGACCAAAAGAGGCCAAATCTAAGCTCACAGATGTTGCAAAAAGTCAGGAAAAAGTCCAGGAGGAAGACACAACTTGAAGGGGAAGATATGAGGGACATGCCTGGATAGTTAAAAAAAAAAAAAAAAACCAAAAACTCTTTCCCAAAGTCAAAGCCAAGAAAAGGCAAGGCATGCCATCAAGTCCAAGGACATCAAGCAAAGATTCCTCTATTGGTCCCCATTGGAGCAAATTTGTTTCCCCAAACACCTGGAAAGGAAATGAAATTTTCGAAGGGAAACGGAATCTTGCAAAACCCAAAAGAAAGGCTTACAAACACTCTGGAAAGGAGATAGGATTAATGAAAGGCAATAAAAAAAAAAACCCAAAAAATCCTGGAAAATTGGGAGATTCAAAAAAAATGGTCTGTGAGGAAATGAGCTGCAGTGCAAAAGACCAAAAACATGCAAAAACTAAGCTCACAGATGTTGCAAAAGCCAGGAAAAAGTCAAGGAGGAAGACACAACTTGGAGGGGAAGATATGAGGGACATGTCATGGATGCTTTTTAAAAAAAATCCAAAAAAAAAACACCCCATAAAATCATTCCCAAAGTCAAAGCCATCAAAAGGCAGGCTGTATGCTATCAAGTGCAGGCACATGGAGCAAAGCTTGCCAAAATTGACCCCCGCTGAAGGCCAAAATAGAAAAGAAGTACTTACAAACACTCTGGAATGGACAGACCATCAAAGGAATTGCAATTAGAGGAGAAAAAAAAAAATTTGAGAAATTTAGGGACTACAAGAAAATGGAACGAGATTATATCAGGTGCAGTGCAAATGACCAAAAGAGGCCAAATCTAAGCTCACAGATGTTGCAAAAGTCAGGAAAAAGTCCAGGAGGAAGACACAACTTGAAGGGGAAGATATGAGGGACATGCCATGGATAGTTAAAAAAAAAAAGAAAAAAAACCAAAAAACTCTTTCCCAAAGTCAAAGCCAAGAAAAGGCAAGGCATGCCATCAAGTCCAAGGACATCAAGCAAAGATTCCTCTATTGGTCCACATGGAGCAAAAGATTTTTTCCCGAAAGGAAATGAAATTTCGAAGGGAAAGGAATCTTGCAAAATAAAAAAAAGAAAGGCTTACAAACACTCTGGAAAGGAGATAGGATTAAGGAAAGGCAATTAAAAAAAAAAAAAAATTGGAAAATTGGGAGATTCATTGTCTTCAAAAAATGGTCTGTGAGGAAATGAGCTGCAGTGCAAAAAGACCAAAAACATGCCAAAACTAAGCTCACAGATGTTGCAAAAGCCAGGAAAAAGTCAAGGAGGAAGACACAACTTGAGGGGAAGATATGAGGGACATGCCATGGATATTTTTTTAAAAAAAAAAAAAAAAAAAACACCCCATAAAATCATTCCCAAAGTCAAAGCCATCAAAAAGGCAGGCTGTATGCTATCAAGTGCAGGCACATGGAGCAAAAGCTTGCCAAAATTGACCCCCGCTGAAGGCCAAAATAGAAAAGAAGTACTTACAAACACTCTGGAATGGACAGACCATCAAAAAGGAATTGCAATTAGAAAAAAAAAATTTGAGAAATTTAGGGACTACAAGAAAATGGAACGAGATTATATCAGGTGCAGTTCAAATGACCAAAAGAGGCCAAATCTAAGCTCACAGATGTTGCAAAAGCCAGGAAAAAAGTCAGCGAGGAAGACACAACTTGAAGGGGAAGATATGAGGGACATGCCATGGATATATTTTAAAAAAAAAAAAAAAAAAAAAACCAAAAAATCTTTCCCAAAGTCAAAGCCAAAGAAAAGGCAAGGCATGCCATCAAGTCCAAGGACATCAAGCAAAGATTCCTCTATTGGTCCCCATTGAAATTGACCAAGATTTGTTTCCTTCCCAAAAAGAAAAAATGAAATTTTTCGGGAAGGGAAACGGAACTTGCAAAACCAAAAATGGAAAGACCAAACACTCTGGAAAGGAGATAGGATTAATGAAAGGCAAAAAAAAAAAAAAAAAAAATCTGGAAAATTGGGAGAATTGTCTTCAAAAATGAGATGAGGAAATGAGCTGCAGTGCAAAAGACCAAAAAACATGCCAAAACTAAGCTCACAGATGTTGCAAAAGCCAGGAAAAAGTCAAGGAGGAAGACACAACTTGAGGGGAAGATATGAGGGACATGCCATGGATACTTTTAAAAAAAAAAAAAAAACCACCCATAAAATCATTCCCAAAGTCAAAGCATGCCATCATCAAAAGGCAGGCTGTATGCTATCAAGTGCAGGCACATGGAGCAAAGCTTGCGAAAAAATTGACCCCCGCTGAAGGCCAAAATAGAAAAGAAACTTACTTACAAACACTCTGGAATGGACAGACCATCAAAGGAATTGCAATTAGAGGAAAAAAAAAAAATTTGAGAAATTTAGGGACTACAAGAAAATGGAACGAGATTATATCAGGTGCAGTGCAAATGACCAAAAGAGGCCAAATCTAAGCTCACAGATGTTGCAAAAGCCAGGAAAAAGTCAAGGAGGAAGACACAACTTGAAGGGGAAGATATGAGGGACATGCCATTGATAATTTTAAAAAAAAACAAAAAAAACACGCCATAAAATCATTCCCAAAATCAAAGCCATCCAAAGGCAGGCTGTATGCTATCAAGTGCAGGCACATGGAGCAAAGCTTGCCAAAACAAACCCCCGCTGAAGGCCAAAATAGAAAAGAAGTACTTACAAACACTCTGGAATGGACAGACCATCAAAGGAATTGCAATTAGAGGAAAAAAAAAAAATTTGAGAAATTTAGGGACTACAAGAAAATGGAACGAGATTATATCAGGTGCAGTGCAAATGACCAAAAGAGGCCAAATCTAAGCTCACAGATGTTGCAAAAGTCAGGAAAAAGTCAAGGAGGAAGACACAACTTGAAGGGGAAGATATGAGGGACATGCCATGGATAGTTAAAAAAAAAAAAAAAAAAACCAAAAAACTCTTTCCCAAAGTCAAAGCCAAGAAAAGGCAAGGCATGCCATCAAGTCCAAGGACATCAAGCAAAGATTCCTCTATTGGTCCCCATTGAAGGCCAAAAAGAAAAGTTTCTTTCCCAAAGGAAATGAAATTTTTTCAGGAAGGGAAACGGAATTGCAAACCCAAAAAGAAAGGCTTAAAACACTCTGGAAAGGAGATACGATTAATGAAAGGCAATTAAAAAACCCCCAAAAAATCTGGAAAATTGGGAGATTTATTGTCTTCAAAAACTGGTCTGTGAGGAAATGAGCTGCAGCTCAAAAGACCAAAAACATGCCAAAACTAAGCTCACAGATGTTGCAAAAGCCAGGAATAAAGTCAAGGAGCAAGACACAACTTGGAGGGGAAGACATGAGGGACATGCCATGGATACTTTTTTAAAAAAAAAAAAAAAAAAAAACCCCATAAAATCATTCCCAAAGTCAAAGCCATCAAAAGGCAGGCTGTATGCTATCAAGTGCAGGCACATGGAGCAAAGCTTGCTAAAATTGACCCCGCTGAAGGCCAAAATAGAAAAGAAGTACTTACAAACACTCTGGAATGGACAGACCATCAAAGGAATTGCAATTAGAGGAAAAAAAAAAATTTGAGAAATTTAGGGACTACAAGAAAATGGAACGAGATTATATCAGGTGCAGTGCAAATGACCAAAAGAGGCCAAATCTAAGCTCACAGATGTTGCAAAAGTCAGGAAAAAGTCCAGGAGGAAGACACAACTTGAAGGGGAAGATATGAGGGACATGCCATGGGATAGTAAAAAAAAAAAAAAAAACAAAAAACTCTTTCCCAAAGTCAAGCCAAGAAAAGGCAAGGCATGCCATCAAGTCCAAGGACATCAAGCAAAGATTCCTCTATTGGTCCCTGAAATTGAATTGCAAAAGTTTCCCATAGACAAAAAGGAAATTGAATTTTTCGAAGGGAAACGGAAAAAACCCAAAAAGAAAGGCTTACAAACACTCTGGAAAGGAGATAGGATTAATGAAAGGAATTAAAAAAAAGAGGAAAAAATCTGGAAAATTGGGAGATTCATTGTCTTAAAAAAAAATGGTCTGTGAGGAAATGAGCTGCAGTGCAAAAGACCAAAAACATGCCAAAACTAAGCTCACAGATGTTGCAAAAGCCAGGAAAAAGTCAAGGAGGAAGACACAACTTGAGGGGAAGATATGAGGGACATGCCATGGATACTTTTAAAAAAAAAAAAAAAAAAACCCCATAAAATCATTCCCAAAGTCAAAGCCATCAAAAGGCAGGCTGTATGCTATCAAGTGCAGGCACATGGAGCAAAGCTTGAAAAATTGACCCCGCTGAAGGCCAAAATAGAAAAGAAGTACTTACAAACACTCTGGAATGGACAGACCATCAAAGGAATTGCAATTAGAGGAAAAAAAAAATTTGAGAAATTTAGGGACTACAAGAAAATGGAACGAGATTATATCAGGTGCAGTGCAAATGACCAAAAGAGGCCAAATCTAAGCTCACAGATGTTGCAAAAGTCAGGAAAAAGTCCAGGAGGAAGACACAACTTGAAGGGGAAGATATGAGGGACATGCCATGGATATTTTAAAAAAAAAAAAAACAAAAAACTCTTTCCCAAAGTCAAAGCCAAGAAAAGGCAAAAGGCATGCCATCAAGTCCAAGGACATCAAGCAAAGATTCCTCTATTGGTCCACATTGGAGCAAAGATCCTTTTCCCTTCCCAAAAGGAAATGAAATTCCAAATTTTCGAAGGGAAACGGAATCTTGCAAAATAGAAAAGAAAGGCTTACAAACACTCTGGAAAGGAGATAGGATTAATGAAAGGCAATAAAAAAAAACCCAAAAATCTGGAAAATTGGGAGATTTATTGTCTTCAAAAATGGTCTGTGAGGAAATGAGCTGCAGTGCAAAAGACCAAAAAACATGCCAAAACTAAGCTCACAGATGTTGCAAAAGCCAGGAAAAAGTCAAGGAGGAAGACACAACTTGGAGGGGAAGATATGAGGGACATGCCATGGATACTTTTTAAAAAAAACCAAAAAAAACACCCCATAAAATCATTCCCAAAGTCAAAGCCATCAAAAGGCAGGCTGTATGCTATCAAGTGCAGGCACATGGAGCAAAGCTTGCCAAAATTGACCCCCGCTGAAGGCCAAAATAGAAAAGAAGTACTTACAAACACTCTGGAATGGACAGACCATCAAAGGAATTGCAATTAGAGGAAAAAAAAAAATTTGAGAAATTTAGGGACTACAAGAAAATGGAACGAGATTATATCAGGTGCAGTGCAAATGACCAAAAGAGGCCAAAAAAGCTCACAGATGTTGCAAAAGTCAGGAAAAAGTCCAGGAGGAAGACACAACTTGAAGGGGAAGATATGAGGGACATGGCATGGATATTTTAAAAAAAAAAAAAAAAACCAAAAACTCTTTCCCAAAGTCAAAGCCAAGCCAAAAAGGCAAGGCATGCCATCAAGTCCAAGGACATCAAGCAAAGATTCCTCTATTGGTCCCACATGGAGCAAAAGGCATGCCATTTTCCCGAAAAGGAAATGAAATTTCCTTTCGCTGAAGGGAAAAATCTTGCAAAAAAAAGAAAGGCTTACAAACACTCTGGAAAGGAGAGAGGATTAATGAAAGGCAATTAAAAAAAAAAAAAAAATTTGGAAAATTGGGAGACATTGTCAAAAAAATGGTCTGTGAGGAAATGAGCTGCAGTGCAAAAGACCAAAAAACATGCCAAAACTAAGCTCACAGATGTTGCAAAAGCCAGGAAAAAGTCAAGGAGGAAGACACAACTTGAGGGGAAGATATGAGGGACATGCCATGGATGCTTTTTAAAAAAAAAAAAAAAAACCCCATAAAATCATTCCCAAAGTCAAAGCCATCAAAAGGCAGGCTGTATGCTATCAAGTGCAGGCACATGGAGCAAAGATTACAAAATTGACCCCGCTGAAGGCCAAAATAGAAAAGAAGTACTTACAAACACTCTGGAATGGACAGACCATCAAAGGAATTGCAATTAGAGGAAAAAAAAAAAATTTGAGAAATTTAGGGACTACAAGAAAATGGAACGAGATTATATCAGGTGCAGTGCAAATGACCAAAAGAGGCCAAATCTAAGCTCACAGATGTTGCAAAAGCCAGGAAAAAGTCCAGGAGGAAGACACAACTTGAAGGGGAAGATATGAGGGACATGCCATGGATAGTAAAAAAAAAAAAAAAAAACCAAAAAACTCTTTCCCAAAGTCAAAGCCAAAGAAAAGGCAAGGCATGCCATCAAGTCCAAGGACATCAACAAAGATTCCTCTATTGGTCCCCATAAAATTGTTTCCTTCCCGAAAGGAAATTGAAATTTTCGGGAAGGGAAACGGAATCAAAAACCCAAAAAGAAAGGCTTACAAACACTCTGGAAAGGAGATAGGATTAATGGAAAGGCAATTAGAAAAAAAAAAAAAATTTCTGGAAAATTGGGAGGGATTGTCTCAAAAATGGTCTGAGAGGAAATGAGCTGCAGTGCAAAAGACCAAAACAGGCCAAAACTAAGCTCACAGATGTTGCAAAAGCCAGGAAAAGTCAAGGAGGAAGACACAACTTGGAGGGGAAGATATGAGGGACATGTCATGGATGATTTTTAAAAAAAATCCAAAAAAAAAACACCCCATAAAATCATTCCCAAAGTCAAAGCCATCAAAAGGCAGGCTGTATGCTATCAAGTGCAGGCACATGGAGCAAAGCTTACAAAATTGACCCCGCTGAAGGCCAAAATAGAAAAGAAGTACTTACAAACACTCTGGAATGGACAGACCATCAAAGGAATTGCAATTAGAGGAGAAAAAAAAATTTGAGAAATTTAGGGACTACAAGAAAATGGAACGAGATTATATCAGGTGCAGTGCAAATGACCAAAAGAGGCCAAATCTAAGCTCACAGATGTTGCAAAAGTCAGGAAAAAGTCCAGGAGGAAGACACAACTTGAAGGGGAAGATATGAGGGACATGCCATGGATTTTTAAAAAAAAAAAAAAAAAAAAACTCTTTTTTCCCAAAGTCAAAGCCAAGAAAAGGCAAGGCATGCCATCAAGTCCAAGGACATCAAGCAAAGATTCTCTATTGGTCACATGGAGCAAAAGTTTTCCCCGAAGGAAATTGAAATTTTCGAAGGGAAACGGAATCTTGCAAACCCAAAAAGAAAGGCTTACAAACACTCTGGAAAGGAGATAGGATTAATGAAAGGCAAAAAAAAAAAAAAAAAATCTGGGAAAATTGGGAGATTTATTGTCTACAAAAAATGGTCTGTGAGGAAATGAGCTGCAGTGCAAAAAAGACCAAAACATGCCAAAACTAAGCTCACAGATGTTGCAAAAGCCAGGAAAAAGTCAAGGAGGAAGACACAACTTGAGGGGAAGATATGAGGGACATGCCATGGATACTTTTAAAAAAAAACCAAAAAACACCACCATAAAAATCATTCCCAAAGTCAAAGCCATCAAAAAAAGGCAGGCTGTATGCTATCAAGTGCAGGCACATGGAGCAAAGCTTGCCAAAATTGACCCCCGCTGAAGGCCAAAATAGAAAAGAAGTACTTACAAACACTCTGGAATGGACAGACCATCAAAGGAATTGCAATTAGAGGAGGAAAAAAAAAATTTGAGAAATTTAGGGACTACAAGAAAATGGAACGAGATTATATCAGGTGCAGTGCAAATGACCAAAAGAGGCCAAATCTAAGCTCACAGATGTTGCAAAAGCCAGGAAAAAAGTCAAGGAGGAAGACACAACTTGAAGGGGAAGATATGAGGGACATGCCATGGATAGTTAAAAAAAAAAAAAAAACCAAAAAACTCTTTCCCAAAGTCAAAGCCAAGAAAAGGCAAGGCATGCCATCAAGTCCAAGGACATCAAGCAAAGATTCCTCTATTGGTCCCTTTAAAATTGCAAGATTTTTTTTCCCGAAGGAAATGAAATTTTTTCGAAGGGAAACGGAATCTTGCAAACCCAAAAAGAAAGGCTTACAAACACTCTGGAAAGGAGATAGGATTAATGAAAGGCAATTAAAAAAAAAAAAAAATCTGGAAAATTGGGAGATTTATTGTCTTCAAAAAATGGTCTGTGAGGAAATGAGCTGCAGTGCAAAAGACCAAAAACATGCCAAAACTAAGCTCACAGATGTTGCAAAAGCCAGGAAAAAGTCAAGGAGGAAGACACAACTTGGAGGGGAAGATATGAGGGACATGCCATGGATGCTTTTATTTTAAAAAAAAACCAAAAAAAACACCCCATAAAATCATTCCCAAAGTCAAAGCCATCAAAAGGCAGGCTGTATGCTATCAAGTGCAGGCACATGGAGCAAAGCTTGCCAAAATTGACCCCCGCTGAAGGCCAAAATAGAAAAGAAGTACTTACAAACACTCTGGAATGGACAGACCATCAAAGGAATTGCAATTAGAGGAGAAAAAAAAAATTTGAGAAATTTAGGGACTACAAGAAAATGGAACGAGATTATATCAGGTGCAGTGCAAATGACCAAAAGAGGCCAAATCTAAGCTCACAGATGTTGCAAAAGTCAGGAAAAAGTCAAGGAGGAAGACACAACTTGAAGGGGAAGATATGAGGGACATGCCATGGATAGTTAACAAAAAAAAAAAAAAAAAAAACAAAAACTCTTTCCCAAAATCAAAGCCAAAAAAAAGGCAAATGCCATCAAGTCAAAGGACATCAAGCAAAGATTCCTCTATTGGTCCCCTAGGCACATGGTTTTTTCCCGAAAGGAAATTGAATTTTCGAAGGGAAGGGAATCTTGCAAACCCAAAAAGAAAGGCTTACAAACACTCTGGAAAGGAGATAGGATTAATGAAAGGCAATTAAAAAAAAAAAAAAAAATTTGGAAAATTGGGAGGATTGTCTTCAAAAAATGGTCTGTGAGGAAATGAGCTGCAGTGCAAAAGACCAAAACATGCCAAAACTAAGCTCACAGATGTTGCAAAAGCCAGGAAAAAGTCAAGGAGGAAGACACAACTTGAGGGGAAGATATGAGGGACATGCCATGGATACTTTTTAAAAAAAAAAAAAAAAAAAAACAACCCCATAAAATCATTCCCAAAGTCAAAGCCATCAAAAGGCAGGCTGTATGCTATCAAGTGCAGGCACATGGAGCAAAGCTTGCCAAAATTGATTTTCGGGAAGGGCTGAAGGCCAAAATAGAAAAGAAGTACTTACAAACACTCTGGAATGGACAGACCATCAAAGGAATTGCAATTAGAGGAGAAAAAAAAAAAATTTGAGAAATTTAGGGACTACAAGAAAATGGAACGAGATTATATCAGGTGCAGTGCAAAATGACCAAAAGAGGCCAAATCTAAGCTCACAGATGTTGCAAAAGCCAGGAAAAAGTCCAGGAGGAAGACACAACTTGAAGGGGAAGATATGAGGGACATGCCATGGGATAAAAAAAAAAAAAAAAACCAAAAAAATCTTTTCCCAAAGTCAAAGCCAAAAAAGGCAAGGCATGCCATCAAGTCCAAGGACATGGAGCAAAGATTCTAAAATTGGTCCCCGCTGAAGGCCAAAATAAGAAAAGAAGTACTTACAAACACCTGGAATGGAAATGAAAGGAATTTTTAGAAGGGAAACGGAATTTTGCAAAACCAAGAAAAGAAAGGATTATAAAGGTGCTGGAAAGGAGAAAGGATTAATGAAAGGCAATTAAAAAAAAACCCCAAAAAATCAGGAAAATTGGGAAGACACAATTGAGGGGAAAAAAATGGACAAATGCCAGAAAACAAAAAAATTTGGAAAATTGGAGAAAAATGCAGAGCAAGGGACAACAAAAAAAAGTGCATAAAAAAGACCAAAACATCAAAAGGCAGGCTGTATGCTATCAAGTGCAGGCACATGGAGCAAAGCTTGCCAAAATTGACCCCCGCTGAAGGCCAAAATAGAAAAGAAGTACTTATAAA
>JALJVW010001003.1:0-12231 GCA_024865655.1 Emberiza elegans
TGGGATTGTGTGCTGGCTTGCAAACTGATAGAAAACAGTACCTTACCACTCTCCTGCGATTTTATTCACGCTAACATTCGAATGCAAGTCGTTTTGGACTACTTTCTTTTGCTTCTTGCAAAACGCTCTGCAGAGCTCCGTGCACCTCTAGAACACGATAGGAGATGATTTCTGTACTGGCACAGTTTCTCCTTGCGAGACATAGTGGAAAAGCTTTTTGCTTAGGTGTGGCGACAAGAGGGCGCTAAAGACGAAGGTACGGCACTCGCCCGAGCTAAGCGCCGGTCCTTGGCTTCTTTCGGCAGAAGCCGCGGCCCCGGCACACCGCGACCGGCACAATGCTCTTGCGCGCGAAGAAGCCGCTTCTTCGCCTCCGGGGAGCCGGAGGCGGCACCGAAAAAAAGGCGAACAACCAAGCCGAGCCACACTGGGATTGTGTGCACAGCTTGCAAACTGATAGAAAACAGTACCTTACCACTCTCCTGCGATTTTATTCACGCTAACATTCGAATGCAAGTCGTTTTGGACTACTTTCTTTTTGTTCTTGCAAAACGCTCTGCAGTGCTCCGTGCACCTCTAGAACACGATAGGAGATGATTTCTGTACTGGCACAGTTTCTCCTTGCGAGACATAGTGGAAAAGCTTTTGCTTAGCTGTAGGCGACAAGAGGCGCTAAAAGGCGAAGGTACGGCACTCGCCCGAGCTAAGCGCCGGTCCTTGGCTTCTTCGGCAGAAGCCGCGGTCCAGGAGCACACCGCGACCACACAGTGCTCTGACCGGCACAATGCTCTTTGCGAAGAAGCCGCTTCTTCGCCTCCGGGAGCCGGAGAGAGCGGCACCTTCCGAAAGGCGAACAACCAAGCCGAGCCACACTGGGATTGTGTGCACAGCTTGCAAACTGATAGAAAACAGTACCTTACCACTCTCCTGCGATTTTATTCACGCTAACATTCGAATGCAAGTCGTTTTGGACTACTTTCTTTTGCTTCTTGCAAAACGCTCTGCAGTGCTCCGTGCACCTCTAGAACACGATAGGAGATGATTTCTGTACTGGCACAGTTTCTCCTTGCGAGACATAGTGGAAAAGCTTTTTGCTTAGGTGTAGGCGACAAGAGGCGCTAAAAGGCGAAGAGGCGGATCTCGCCCGAGCTAAGCGCCGGTCCTTGGCTTCTTTCGGCAAGCGCCGCGACCGGCACAGTGCTCCGGCCGGCACAATGCTCTTTGCGCGAAGAAGCCGCTTCTTCGCCTCCGGGGCCGGAGGCGGCACCTTCGAAGAAAGGCGAACAACCAAAGCCGAGCCACACTGGGATTGTGTGCACAGCTTGCAAACTGATAGAAAACAGTACCTTACCACTCTCCTGCGATTTTATTCACGCTAACATTCGAATGCAAGTCGTTTTGGACTACTTTCTTTTTGCTTCTTGCAAAACGCTCTGCAGTGCTCCGTGCACCTCTAGAACACGATAGGAGATGATTTCTGTACTGGCACAGTTTCTCCTTGCGAGACATAGTGGAAAAGCTTTTTTTGCTTAGGTGTGGCGACAAGAGGCGCTAAAGGCGAAGGTACGGCGCTCGCCCGAGCTAAAGCGCCGGTCCTTGGCTTCTTTCGGCAGAAGCCGCGCCCGACACCCACGACCGGCACGCGACGACCGGCACAATGCTCTTTGCGCGAAGAAGCGCTTCTTCCGCCTCCGGGGGCGGGGAGGCGGCACCTTCGAAGGCGAACAACCAAGCCGAGCCACACTGGTACTGTGTGCACAGCTTGCAAACTGATAGAAAACAGTACCTTACCACTCTCCTGCGATTTTATTCACGCTAACATTCGAATGCAAGTCGTTTTGGACTACTTTCTTTTGCTTCTTGCAAAACGCTCTGCTGTGCTCCGTGTTCCTCTAGAACATGATAGGAGATGATTTCTGTACTGGCACAATATCTCCTTGCGAGACATAGTGGAAAAGCTTTTTTGTAGGTGTAGGCGACAAGAGGCGCTAAAGACGAAGGTCGGCACTCGCCCGGAGCTCGCCGGTCCTTGGCTTCTTCGGCGAAAAGCACAGTGCGCGACCGGCACAATGCTCTGCGCGAAGAAGCCGCTTCTTCGCCTCCGGGGAGCCGGAAGGCGGCACCTTCCGAAAGCGAACAACCAAGCCGAGCCACACTGGGATTGTGTGCTGGCTTCAAACTGATAGAAAACAGTACCTTACCACTCTCCTGCGATTTTATTCACGCTAACATTCGAATGCAAGTCGTTTTGGACTACTTTTTTGCTTCTTGCAAAACGCTCTGCAAACCGTGCACCTCTAGAACACGATGATGATTTCTGTACGACAGTTTCCGGCACAATGCTCTTTGTAGCTGAAAAACGCTAAAGACGAAGGCGAAGAAGAAGCCGCAATTCTTCGCCTCCTCCGGGAGCCGGAAGGCGGCACCTTCCGAAGGCGAACAACCAAGCCGAGCCACACTGGGATTGTGTGCACAGCTTGCAAACTGATAGAAAACAGTACCTTACCACTCTCCTGCGATTTTATTCACGCTAACATTCGAATGCAAGTCGTTTTGGACTACTTTCTTTTGCTTCTTGCAAAACGCTCTGCAGTGCTCCGTGCACCTCTAGAACACGATAGGAGATGATTTCTGTACTGGCACAGTTTCTCCTTGCGAGACATAGTGGAAAAGCTTTAGGAAAAAAAGGTGTAGGCGACAAGAGACGCTAAAGGCGAAGGTACGGCACTCGCCCGAGCTAAGCGCCGGTCCTTGGCTTCTTTCGGCGAAGCCGCGCTTGAACACCCGCGACCGGCACAATGCTCTCGACCGGCACAAAAAAATGCTCTTTGAAGAAGCGCTTCTTCGCCTCCGGGGCCGGAGAGGCGGCACCTTCGAAAAGGCGAACAACCAAGCCGAGCCACACTGGGATTGTGTGCACAGCTTGCAAACTGATAGAAAACAGTACCTTACCACTCTCCTGCGATTTTATTCACGCTAACATTCGAATGCAAGTCGTTTTGGACTACTTTCTTTTGCTTCTTGCAAAACGCTCTGCAGAGCTCCGTGCACCTCTAGAACACGATAGGAGATGATTTCTGTACTGGCACAGTTTCTCCTTGCGAGACATAGTGGAAAAGCTTTTTTTGCTTAGGTGTGGCGACAAAGGCGCTAAAAAGGCGAAAGGTACGGCACTCGCCCGAGCTAAGCGCCGGTCCTTGGCTTCTTCGGCAGAAGCCGCGCTTGGCTTACACCACCGGCGCTCTGCGACCGGCACAATGCTCTTTTTGCGCGAAGAAGCCGCTTCTTCGCCTCCGGGGCCGGGAGGCGGCACCTTCGAAAGGCGAACAACCAAGCCGAGCCACACTGGGATTGTGTGCACAGCTTGCAAACTGATAGAAAACAGTACCTTACCTCTCTCCTGCGATTTTATTCACGCTAACATTCGAATGCAAGTCGTTTTGGACTACTTTCTTTTGCTTCTTGCAAAACGCTCTGCAGTGCTCCGTGCACCTCTAGAACACGATAGGAGATGATTTCTGTACTGGCACAGTTTCTCCTTGCGAGACATAGTGGAAAAGCTTTTTGCTTAGGTGTAGGCGACAAGAGGCGCTAAAAGGCGAAGGTGCGGCGCTCGCCCGAGCTAAAAAGCGCCGGTCCTTGGCTTCTTTTCGGCAGAAGCCGCGCGCAGAACACCCGGCGACCGGCACAGTGCTCTGCGCCCGGCACAATGCTCTTCTTGCGAAGAAGCCGCTTCTTCGCCTCGGGGAGGAGCGGGAGGCGGCACCTTCGAAGGCGAACAACCAAGCCGAGCCACACTGGGATTGTGTGCACAGCTTGCAAACTGATAGAAAACAGTACCTTACCACTCTCCTGCGATTTTATTCACGCTAACATTCGAATGCAAGTCGTTTTGGACTACTTTCTTTTGCTTCTTGCAAAACGCTCTGCAGTGCTCCGTGCACCTCTAGAACACGATAGGAGATGATTTCTGTACTGGCACAGTTTCTCCTTGCGAGACATAGTGGAAAAGCTTTTTGCTTAGGTGTAGGCGACAAGAGGCGCTAAAGGCGAAGATGCGGCGCTCGCCCGAGCTAAGCGCGCCGGTCCTTGGCTTCTTCGGCAGAAGCCGCGGCCGGAGCACACCGCGACCGGCACAATGCTCTGCGACCGGCACAATGCGCGAAGCCGCTTCTTCGCCTCCGGGGGCCGGGAGGCGGCACCTTTCGAAAAGGCGAACAACCAAGCCGAGCCACACTGGGATTGTGTGCACAGCTTGCAAACTGATAGAAAACAGTACCTTACCACTCTCCTGCGATTTTATTCACGCTAACATTCGAATGCAAGTCGTTTTGGACTACTTTCTTTTGCTTCTTGCAAAACGCTCTGCAGTGCTCCGTGCACCTCTAGAACACGATAGGAGATGATTTCTGTACTGGCACAGTTTCTCCTTGCGAGACATAGTGGAAAAAGCTTTTTGCTTAGGTGTAGGCGACAAGAGGCGCTAAAGGCGAAGGTGTTTCGGCTCGCCCGAGCTAAGCGCCGGTCCTTGGCTTCTTCGGCAGAAGCCGCGGTTCGGAACACCGCGACCGGCACAGTGCTCTGCGACCGGCACAATGCTCTTTGCGCGAAGAAGCCGCTTCTTCGCCTCCGGGAAGCCGGGAGGCGGCACCTTCGAAAGGCGAACAACCAAGCCGAGCCACACTGGGATTGTGTGCACAGCTTGCAAACTGATGAAAACAGTACCTTACCACTCTCCTGCGATTTTATTCACGCTAACATTCGAATGCAAGTCGTTTTGGACTACTTTCTTTTGCTTCTTGCAAAACGCTCTGCAGTGCTCCGTGCACCTCTAGAACACGATAGGAGATGATTTCTGTACTGGCACAGTTTCTCCTTGCGAGACATAGTGGAAAAGCTTTTTGCTTAGGTGTAGGCGACAAGAGGCGCTAAAAGGCGAATTGTACGGTTTCTCGCCCGAGCTAAAGCGCCCGGTCCTTGGCTTCTTTCGGCAGAAGCCGCGATTCGAACACACCGCGACGGCCGGCACAATGCTCTTTGCGCCGAAGAAGCCGCTTCTTCGCCTCCGGGAGCCGGAGGCGGCACCTTCCGAAAAGGCGAACAACCAAGCCGAGCCACACTGGGATTGTGTGCACAGCTTGCAAACTGATAGAAAACAGTACCTTACCACTCTCCTGCGATTTTATTCACGCTAACATTGAATGCAAGTCGTTTTGGACTACTTTCTTTTGCTTCTTGCAAAACGCTCTGCAGAGCTCCGTGCACCTCTAGAACACGATAGGAGATGATTTCTGTACTGGCACAGTTTCTCCTTGCGAGACATAGTGGAAAAGCTTTTTGCTTAGGTGTGGCGACAAGAGGCGCTAAAGGCGAAGGTACGGCACTCGCCCGAGCTAAGCGCCGGTCCTTGGCTTCTTTTCGGCAGAAGCCGGAACACCGCGACCGGCACAGTGCTCTGCGACCGGCACAATGCTCTTTTGCGAAGAAGCCGCTTCTTCGCCTCCGGGGCCGGAGGCGGCACCTTCCGAAAGGCGAACAACCAAGCCGAGCCACACTGGGATTGTGTGCACAGCTTGCAAACTGATAGAAAACAGTACCTTACCACTCTCCTGCGATTTTATTCACGCTAACATTCGAATGCAAGTCGTTTTGGACTACTTTCTTTTGCTTCTTGCAAAACGCTCTGCAGTGCTCCGTGCACCTCTAGAACACGATAGGAGATGATTTCTGTACTGGCACAGTTTCTCCTTGCGAGAAATAGTGGAAAGCTTTTTGCTTAGGTGTAGGCGACAAGAGGCGCTAAAGGCGAAGGTACGGCGCTCGCCCGAGCTAAGCGCCGGTCCTTGGCTTCTTTCGGCGAAGCCGGCGCTTGAACACCCGCGACCGGCACAATGCTCTGCGACCGGCAATGCTCTTTGAAGAAGCCGCTTCTTCGCCTCCGGGGCCGGGAGGCGGCACCTTCCGAGAAAGCGAACAACCAAGCCGAGCCACACTGGGATTGTGTGCACAGCTTGCAAACTGATGAAAACAGTACCTTACCACTCTCCTGCGATTTTATTCACGCTAACATTCGAATGCAAGTCGTTTTGGACTACTTTCTTTTGCTTCTTGCAAAACGCTCTGCAGAGCTCCGTGCACCTCTAGAACGCGATAGGAGATGATTTCTGTACAGGCACAGTTTCTCCATGCGAGACATAGTGGAAAAGCTTTTTGCTTAGGTGTGGCGACAAGAGGCGCTAAAGACGAAGGTCGGCGCTCGCCCGAGCTAAGCGCCGGTCCTTGGCTTCTTTCGGCGAAGCCCGCGAAAACCCAGACCGGCACAGTGCTCTGCGACCGGCACAATGCTCTTTGCGAAGAAGCCGCTTCTTCGCCTCCGGGAACGGAGGCGGCACCTTCGAAGGCGAACAACCAAGCCGAGCCACACTGGGATTGTGTGCACAGCTTGCAAACTGATAGAAAACAGTACCTTACCACTCTCCTGCGATTTTATTCACGCTAACATTCGAATGCAAGTCGTTTTGGACTACTTTCTTTTGCTTTTTGCAAAACGCTCTGCAGTGCTCCGTGCACCTCTAGAACACGATAGGAGATGATTTCTGTACTGGCACAGTTTCTCCTTGCGAGACATAGTGGAAAACTTTTTTTGCTTAGGTGTAGGCGACAAGAGGACGCTAAAGGCGAAGGTGCGGCACTCGCCCGAGCTAAGCGCCGGTCCTTGGCTTCTTTCGGCGAAAGCGGCGGAGCCCGCGACCGGCACAGTGCACGCGACCGGCACAATGCTCTTTGCGCGAAGAAGCCGCTTCTTCGCCTCCGGGGCGGGGAGGCGGCACCTTCGAAAGGCGAACAACCAAGCCGAGCCACTCTGGGATTGTGTGCACAGCTTGCAAACTGATAGAAAACGGTACCTTACCACTCTCCTGCGATTTTATTCACGCTAACATTCGAATGCAAGTCGTTTTGGACTACTTTCTTTTGCTTCTTGCAAAACGCTCTGCAGTGCTCCGTGCACCTCTAGAACACGATAGGAGATGATTTCTGTACTGGCACAGTTTCTCCTTGCGAGACATAGTGGAAAAGCTTTTTGCTTAGGTGTAGGCGACAAAGACGCTAAAAAAGGCGAAGGTACGGCGCTCGCCCGAGCTAAGCGCCGGTCCTTGGCTTCTTTCGGCAGAAGCCGCGCGGAGCACCGCGACCGGCACAGTGCTCGCGACCGGCACAATGCTCTTTCGCGAAGAAGCCGCTTCTTCGCCTCCGGGAGCCGGAAGGCGGCACCTTCGAAAAGGCGAACAACCAAGCCGAGCCACACTGGGATTGTGTGCACAGCTTGCAAACTGATAGAAAACAGTACCTTACCACTCTCCTGCGATTTTATTCACGCTAACATTCGAATGCAAGTCGTTTTGGACTACTTTCTTTTGCTTCTTGCAAAAACGCTCTGCAGTGCTCCGTGCACCTCTAGAACACGATAGGAGATGATTTCTGTACTGGCACAGTTTCTCCTTGCGAGACATAGTGGAAAAGCTTTTTGCTTAGGTGTGGCGACAAGAGGCGCTAAAGGCGAAGGTACGGCACTCGCCCGAGCTAAGCGCCGGTCCTTGGCTTCTTTCGGCAGAAGCCGCGGTTCGGAACACCCGCGACCGGCACAATGCTCTTTGCGACCGGCAATGAAGAAAAGCTTCTTCGCCTCCGGGGAGCCGGAGGCGGCACCTTCGAAAGGCGAACAACCAAGCCGAGCCACACTGGGATTGTGTGCACAGCTTGCAAACTGATAGAAAACAGTACCTTACCACTCTCCTGCGATTTTATTCACGCTAACATTCGAATGCAAGTCGTTTTGGACTACTTTCTTTTGCTTCTTGCAAAACGCTCTGCAGTGCTCCGTGCACCTCTAGAACACGATAGGAGATGATTTCTGTACTGGCACAGTTTCTCCTTGCGAGACATAGTGGAAAAGCTTTTTGTAGGTGTAGGCGACAAGAGGCGCTAAAAGCGAAGTACGGCGCTCGCCCGAGCTAAGCGCCGGTCCTTGGCTTCTTTCGGCAGAAGCCGCGCGAACAACACACAGTGCTCTGCGACCGGCACAATGCTCTTTGCGCGAAGAAGCCGCTTCTTCGCCTCCGGGGCCGCGGAGGCGGCACCTTCGAAGGCGAACAACCAAGCCGAGCCACACTGGGATTGTGTGCACAGCTTGCAAACTGATAGAAAACAGTACCTTACCACTCTCCTGCGATTTTATTCACGCTAACATTCGAATGCAAGTCGTTTTGGACTACTTTCTTTTGCTTCTTGCAAAAACGCTCTGCAGTGCTCCGTGCACCTCTAGAACACGATAGGAGATGATTTCTGTACTGGCACAGTTTCTCCTTGCGAGACATAGTGGAAAAGCTTTTTGCTTAGGTGTAGGCGACAAGAGGCGCTAAAGGCGAAGGTACGGCGCTCGCCCGAGCTAAAGCGCCGGTCCTTGGCTTCTTCGGCAGAAGAAGCGCGGAACACACCGCGACCGGCACAGTGCTCTGCGACCGGCACAATGCTCTTTGCGCGAAGAAGCCGCTTCTTCGCCTCCGGGGGCGGAAGGCGGCACCTTCGAAAGGCGAACAACCAAGCCGAGCCACACTGGGATTGTGTGCACAGCTTGCAAACTGATAGAAAACAGTACCTTACCACTCTCCTGCGATTTTATTCACGCTAACATTCGAATGCAAGTCGTTTTGGACTACTTTCTTTTGCTTCTTGCAAAAGCGCTCTGCAGTGCTCCGTGCACCTCTAGAACACGATAGGAGATGATTTCTGTACTGGCACAGTTTCTCCTTGCGAGAGACATAGTGGAAAAGCTTTTTGCTTAGGTGTAGGCGACAAGAGACGCTAAAGGCGAAGGTACGGCGCTCGCCCGAGCTAAGCGCCGGTCCTTGGCTTCTTTCGGCAGAAGCCGCGGTTGAACACACCCGCGACCGGCACACGCGACCGGCACAATGCTCTTTGCGCGAAGAAGCCGCTTCTTCGCCTCCGGGGGCCGGAAGGCGGCACCTTCGAAAGGCGAACAACCAAGCCGAGCCACACTGGGATTGTGTGCACAGCTTGCAAACTGATAGAAAACAGTACCTTACCACTCTCCTGCGATTTTATTCACGCTAACATTCGAATGCAAGTCGTTTTGGACTACTTTCTTTTGCTTCTTGCAAAAACGCTCTGCAGAGCTCCGTGCACCTCTAGAACACGATAGGAGATGATTTCTGTACTGGCACAGTTTCTCCTTGCGAGACATAGTGGAAAAGCTTTTGCTTAGGTGTAGGCGACAAGAGACGCTAAAGACGAAGGTACTGGCACTCGCCCGAGCTAAGCGCGAGGGTCCTTGGCTTCTTTCGGCGAAAGCGCGCTTGAACACACCGCGACCGACCGGCACAATGCTCTTCTTTGCGAAGAAGCCGCTTCTTCGCCTCCGGGGCCGGGAGGCGGCACCTTCGAAGGCGAACAACCAAGCCGAGCCACACTGGGATTGTGTGCACAGCTTGCAAACTGATAGAAAACAGTACCTTACCACTCTCCTGCGATTTTATTCACGCTAACATTCGAATGCAAGTCGTTTTGGACTACTTTCTTTTGCTTCTTGCAAAACGCTCTGCAGTGCTCCGTGCACCTCTAGAACACGATAGGAGATGATTTCTGTACTGGCACAGTTTCTCCTTGCGAGACATAGTGGAAAAGCTTTTTGCTTAGCTGTAGGCGACAAAGAGGCGCTAAAGGCGAAGGTACGGCAGCTCGCCCGAGCTAAGCGCCGGTCCTTGGCTTCTTCGGCAGAAGCCGCGGTTCGAGCACCCGCGACCGGCACAGTGCTCTGCGACCGGCAATGCTCTTTGCGCGAAGAAGCCGCTTCTTCGCCTCCGGGAGCGGGAAGGCGGCACCTTCCGAAAGGCGAACAACCAAAGCCGAGCCACACTGGGATTGTGTGCACAGCTTGCAAACTGATAGAAAACAGTACCTTACCACTCTCCTGCGATTTTATTCACGCTAACATTCGAATGCAAGTCGTTTTGGACTACTTTCTTTTGCTTCTTGCAAAACGCTCTGCAGTGCTCCGTGCACCTCTAGAACACGATAGGAGATGATTTCTGTACTGGCACAGTTTCTCCTTGCGAGACATAGTGGAAAAGCTTTTTGCTTAGGTGTAGGCGACAAGAGGCGCTAAAGGCGAAGAAGGTACGGCGCTCGCCCGAGCTAAGCGCCGGTCCTTGGCTTCTTTCGGCGAAGCCGCGAACACACCGCGACCGGCACACACTCGCGACCGGCACAATGCTCTTTGCGCGAAGAAGCCGCTTCTTCGCCTCGGGGGCCGGAGGCGGCACCTTCGAAGGCGAACAACCAAGCCGAGCCACACTGGGATTGTGTGCACAGCTTGCAAACTGATAGAAAACAGTACCTTACCACTCTCCTGCGATTTTATTCACGCTAACATTCGAATGCAAGTCGTTTTGGACTACTTTCTTTTGCTTCTTGCAAAACGCTCTGCAGTGCTCCGTGCACCTCTAGAACACGATAGGAGATGATTTCTGTACTGGCACAGTTTCTCCTTGCGAGACATAGTGGAAAAGCTTTTGCTTAGGTGTAGGCGACAAGAGGCGCTAAAGACGAAGGTACGGCGCTCGCCCGAGCTAAAGCGCCGGTCCTTGGCTTCTTTCGGCGGCCGCGGTTGGGCACACCGCGACCGGCACAGTGCTCTGCGACCGGCACAATGCTCTTTGCGCGAAGAAGCCGCTTCTTCGCCTCGGGAGCCGGAGAGGCGGCACCTTCGAAGAAAGGCGAACAACCAAGCCGAGCCACACTGGGATTGTGTGCACAGCTTGCAAACTGATGAAAACAGTACCTTACCACTCTCCTGCGATTTTATTCACGCTAACATTGAATGCAAGTCGTTTTGGACTACTTTCTTTTGCTTCTTGCAAAACGCTCTGCAGAGCTCCGTGCACCTCTAGAACACGATAGGAGATGATTTCTGTACTGGCACAGTTTCTCCTTGCGAGACATAGTGGAAAAGCTTTTTGCTTAGGTGTAGGCGACAAAGAGGCGCTAAAGACGAAGGTACGGCGCTCGCCCGAGCTAAGCGCCGGTCCTTGGCTTCTTTCGGCGGAAGCCGCGCGGCGACACCGCGACCGGCACAGTGCTCTGCGACCGGCACAATGCTCTTTGCGCGAAGAAGCCGCTTCTTCGCCTCCGGGGGCCGGAGGCGGGCACCTTCGAAAGGCGAACAACCAAGCCGAGCCACACTGGGATTGTGTGCACAGCTTGCAAACTGATAGAAAACAGTACCTTACCACTCTCCTGCGATTTTATTCACGCTAACATTCGGATGCAAGTCGTTTTCGACTACTTTCTTTTGCTTCTTGCAAAACGCTCTGCAGAGCTCCGTGCACCTCTAGAACACGATAGGAGATGATTTCTGTACTGGCACAGTTTCTCCTTGCGAGACATAGTGGAAAAGCTTTTTGCTTAGGTGTAGGCGACAAGAGGCGCTAAAAAGACAAGTCGGCGCTCGCCCGAGCTAAGCGCCGGTCCTTGGCTTCTTCGGCAGAGCCCGCGCCCGGAACACACCGCGACCGGCACAGTGCTGACCGGCACAATGCTCTTTGCGCAAAGCCGCCTCTTCGCCTCCGGGGAACCGGCGGCGGCTTTCGGCGAACAACCAAGCCGAGCCACACTGGGATTGTGTGCACAGCTTGCAAACTGATAGAAAACAGTACCTTACCACTCTCCTGCGATTTTATTCACGCTAACATTCGAATGCAAGTCGTTTTGGACTACTTTCTTTTGCTTCTTGCAAAACGCTCTGCAGTGCTCGTGCACCTCTAGAACCACGATAGGAGATGATTTCTGTACTGGCACAGTTTCTCCTTGCGAGACATAAAGCTCCGTGCACCTCTAGAACACGATAGGAGATGATTTCTGTACTGGCACAGTTCTCCTTCCGGGGCGGGAAGGCGGCACCACACTGGGATGGGATTGTGCACAGCTTGCAAACTGATGAAAACAGTACCTTACCACTCTCCTGCGATTTTATTCACGCTAACATTCGAATGCAAGTCGTTTTGGACTACTTTCTTTTGCTTCTTGCAAAACGCTCTGCAGAGCTCCGTGCACCTCTAGAACACGATAGGAGATGATTTCTGTACTGGCACGGTTTCTCCTTTTCGGCAGAAGCCGGCGCCCGAACACACCGCGGCGGCACAATGCTCTTTTCGC
>JALJVW010001004.1:0-10910 GCA_024865655.1 Emberiza elegans
AATATGCTTAAACCTCTTGACCCATTGGCTGGTTTGGATCCATACCAAGGCTATAAAAATAGCCCTCTGTGCCCCCTTTCTTTTGAAAGAAAGCATTGCCCCTTCGCGGACCTCCGAATAAACCTCCTGCGGAATTTCGGCGTATTCTCTTCCCCTCTCTCTCTCGTCTGCTTGCGCCACTGCCCAGGGAAATCCCTTCTGGCTGCTGAGGCTGAACTCACGAAATGGGCTGACAATCACTAAAACTGAATATCACTGACACTGGAAGGAGCCCGGCGGCTGGCACTTGCCTTAACTCAGCTATTGGGTCTCTGCTAAGACTTGATATACCCAGGCTAGCTGGAGCATATATAATAATATTGGGCTTACTAGAGTTCCCCATTATTATTATAAGTGAGCACGTCGACATTTAAATCCGCGGATCCTCGGAGGGTTCCTACTTGAGCATCAAAACCCCGGGGCTTCAGTTAATTGCCGCGAACGCTTAACTTCGCTTTGGAAAAGGGACTTTTCGTTCTAGAGGAGACTTCTTTTCCCGGTCAGTTGACCCTCACTTCTAAAACCTGAACATAGACTGTTCGAGGAGAACTGACTTAAGCAGCGCCTTCCACAGGAATTCACCCCAAAGTTGGTATGTATAAACTTAGTTGCCGCAACCTTTTGAGGTTCTGATTTTTTTTTAGTTTTTCTTTTTTCCGTTTTTTCTGTTGGAAGGAATATGGGTGCCTCTTCGCACCCCAAAGCTTTCTGATATCGAGGGAGATTTATTTAACCATTGTAGAAATTCTATCTACTAACAACTTTTCCTTTTCTTCTGGTAAACTTTCAAAAACAATCTTAAACGATTTATTTTATGGATTACCTCGCATTTTCCTGAAACTAATAAGAACACTGTTACAACCCTGATTCCTTTTGGGACAAAATTAGCAGCACTCTCTATATAACTCAAACTAGACAAGATTTCTCTGTAACTAATTTCTTGCCTTTATTTCATTTTATAACTAAAAAGTGTTCGAATTTTAACTCGAAAAAACTTTTGCAAACGATGCTCTATCAGTAGCCTTTCGAAATGCAAATGGCAGGTGATAAAACTCTGCTAATCAGCCCAGCCACCCACTTTGCCCGCGAGGCTCTGAGATAACACTCTCCTCTTCTACCTTGGGTCCTGGGGGGCTCGACCCCCGTAGCCGTTCCTTATCTATTTACCCACCCCACATCCTGCCTACCCTGCCTGGCCTCTGGTCCATCCCAGGTTCCGGCGGTCGGGTTCCCGTCCTCCAGCCAATCCCCCCCGCCCCACCCCGCCCCTCCCGCTCTCCCTCCGGCCGCGTCTCCGCCATTCCCCGATTTCCCGCCGCCCGTTTCGTGTTCGCCTCCCCGCCCGCCCCTGGGGACCTGCCCCGCCCCGTCCCCTCCCTTTCAGTTCCTTCCCCTCTGTTCCCCCCTCATCCTGCCCCTGGCACCCACCCACACCTCTCCTGCCTTCCCCCCCTCGCCTCTCCTGCCGGCTCTGTCCCCCGCCCTTTGTCCCTCAGCCTTCCCTGGGACAGGAGAATTTTTACTAAGCGCCGTTCAAACACCTATCAATCCTGTAACCGCGGCATTTCAATCCGACAGCCTTGAGCGCGTGCCCCGACTCCCTATCCCTGCACCCCACCCGGTTCAGCCCCCTGTCCTCCCTCAGCGCCTCCTCAGCACCCCCCTCCTCCCCCAGCAGAATTTCAGAACCCCCCCCAGGTTATGAAACCCCCTGTTTCCGTCCTTGCTGTGCTTCTACTCTGGTGCCAATAAGCGCCACCCTCTGACCAACCTGTGAAACCCTTGAAAACGTTTCTAAGCGGTTAAAAGCATAAATTCAAATTAATAATACAGTCCTCCTCAGGGCCTCCTCCAGTGAATCAGATTCTGAAACGATTCATTCAGACCCATGGGCTTTCATTAAAATGGAAGTTGTCAAAACTGGTGATTGGGATCTTGCACTGAAAATTAATGCATTTCCAGTCAGTACTTGCAAGGACGAAACGGTGGAGCTGCCACCACTAAAAGGTGGACAGCAATTCGAGAATAAGGAATTAGTACAATTAAAATATAGCCAAAGACCATGGCAGAAGTGCACATATCTTTAGAAATTTTCTAGAAGCTATATTTCTCTGCATATATTTTACTTCCACATGATGTAAAAAAATATTACAAATTGTCTCCTATCCCCAACAGAATATATGCTATGGGAAAGAATTGGAAAAAACATTTTGAAAATATTATCAGATTCCTATGCTGCAGATGCTAATAAGACAAATTTTTTCAGTGGATCAGCTTGCAGGTGAAGGTGCATTACAACAACCTGCTAATCAATTAGAAACTTTAACAAAAGACGCTTTACAAGATGTTGCAACTGCAGCAAAAACCTCTCTACTTCTCATGCATGATGAGTCACTGCCAACAATGCATTTTTCTACTATTAAACAAGGGTTGGATGAAAGTTTTATTAAATTTGAATGAACAGAATTAAAGATGCTTTGGAGAAACAGATTGAAAGTGCAGAGGCAAGGAAGGAACTCTTATGTAAGCTTGCTTTAAGTAATTCAAATGAAAGGTGCAAAGCCATTTTGAGGTCCCCTACCCGTGGATACAAACCCTACTATAGAGCAAATGCTAGAATGCTGTCTGGCGTCACATGTCCACTGAAACACAGTGGCTCAAGCTGTCACTAAAGGGTATTGCTGAAGGAGTTTCTGGGGCTTATGCAGTAATGACTTCAAAAAGACCAAGCTAAGTGCCATCACTGTGGCGGACTTGGACATTACATCAGGACTGTCCTGAGAGGTCACCCCCGATACCACCGCTACCCTCATCAGAGACCCCCAGATCCAGCAACGCCTCCAGCAGCGTCCGAAACGCCTTGCGGGCCGGTCCGCCGGGCGATGACAGCAAATCAAAGGCCATTCAGACCCAACCACGCTTCAGCCCAAAGGCGTTCAGACCACAGAAAGAGGATTCAACCCCGGGACAAGCAGATGGGAACCCGCCGACAACTGGTAACTGCTTTGTCCATTGGGTTTACTAATGATAATGTCACAGAATTCCCACTGGTAAATATGGACCTAAAGGTGATCCCTCAGACATTTTAATTACAGGGACTCTCTTAATTGCCCAAAGGAAATATTTGTTGTTCCAGAAGTGCTTACGGTGATGCCAGGACAAGAAATCCTCATCCAGGTATATTTATGGACTTACCATTTTTTCTTTCAAAGGAACTCCAATAGCACAAGCCTTTTTTGCTTCCAAAGAATCACAGGAACAGATGCCTCTCAACCCTACAGCCATGTGGCAATTTACAAGTCGTGGGAACATCCAAGCCTTTCATCAGTGCGGCCTCACCTGCAAGGAGGTTGACCCACCTGCCAGGGATGCTGGACACCGGTGCTGGCGTGACCATCATCGCTCGCTCAGATTGGCCTAAGCGCTGGGAGCTACAACCTGTTGCAGGTATGATTTCCGGGATTGGTGAAATACAGTATCCATGAGGAGCAAGCACAACATCCTTGTTGAAGGTCCTGATGGTCAGATGGCAACCATCCGCCCATTTGTGGTAGAGGCCCCCATCACCCTTTGGGGCAGAGACGTTTTATCCCAGTGGGGAGCCACTTTAAGTATTCCCACTCGGGGATTTTTCAGTGGGGCCCACTGAGTTAGGGGGCGCTTCCTGAAACACCTCGACTCATCTGGAAAAGTGACAAGCCTATACATGTCCAACAGTGGCCCTTTCTAAAATTAAGTTGCGCCCTAAACGCTCTAGTGGAAGAACAGCTAGCTAAAGGTCACATCGTTGAGTCCGATAGCCCTTGGAATTCTCCTGTCTTCGTCCTGCAAAACCTGGGACAAACAGATGGGCTTCTCCACGACCTTCATAGAATCAACGAGGTCATCGAGGACACGGGCTCTCTCAGCCTGGTTTGCCCTCCCCATCGATGTTGCCTAGAGACTGGGAACTTGTTGTCATAGACATTAAGGACTGTTTCTTCAGCATTCCTCTACATCAGATGATGCTCCTCGGTTTTGCCTTCTCCGTTCCCTCGCTCAACAACGAGGGCCCGCTCAAAAGATACCATTGGACCGTTCTTCCTCAGGGACTTAAAACGTCGCTTGAGTATCTGCCAGTGGTATGTGGCTCATCTTGTCTCCCATTCGGAAATTATTTCCAGATTCCATAATCTACCATTATATGGATGATATCCTGGTGTGTGCTTCAGACAAAACTCATTTGGACAACACAGTTAAAAGACTATTGAAGCCATAGAAAAGGCAGGGATGGAGATTCGTGAGGACAAAATCCAGTACATCAAGCCATGGACTTACCTTGGGTCAGATCCGGGAAAGGACCATCGTACCCCAGCAGATCACTATACTTAATGATCCAAAACCTTGAGAGACTTACACAGCCTGTGTGGATCCATCAACTGGGTACGTCCACTGCTAGGAATTACAACAGAGGACCTTGTTCCTTGTTCAACCTTCTTAGGGGACCCTAAGGAATTGGACTCTCCCTGCACTCTCACAGAAGAAGCCAGAGGTGCTATTGTCAAAGTCCAGGAAGCTCTGTCTTCACGCCAAAGCTCATCGTTTCGACCCCAGCCTGCCTTTCCAGTTCATCATTCTGGGAAAAGCACCCGATTCCATGGACTGATTTTTCAATGGGACTCTCAGCTTCGAGATCCTCTGCTGATACTAGAATGGATTTTTACAAGTAACCAGCCCACAAAGACACTTACCACCTACCAGGAGATCATAGCTCACCTAATAAAAAGGCTAGGACTCGCCTTGGCTCTCTTTCAGGTTGTGACTTTGAATGCATATACTTGCCAATAACTCTTACTGATTTTGAGATCTGATCCAAACTAATGAGAGTCTTCAATTTGCCTTAGACAGCTACACAGGTCGAACCACAGCTCAAATCCCAAAGCACAAACTTTTTTTAATTCTAAAAACCTTTCATTTGATTCCAAAAGAGATCAAAGCGTTAAACCTCTTAAAGCTCTAACCCTCTTTACTGATGGCTCAGGGTCCTCCCACAAGTCAGTGATTACATGGAGAGACCCCCCCAAACTCAAAATTGGGAATCTGACATACAAATTGTACAGGGCTCACCACAGATTGCAGAATTAGCAGCTGTAGTCAGAGCTTTTGAAAGATTTAAAAATGAACCCTTTAATCTGGTCACAGATTCTGCTTATGTTGCTGGTATAGCTATGAGAGCAGAACATGCTCTTCTTAAAAGGTTTCTAACCCAAAGTTGTACCAACTGCTCTCTAAATTGGTACGCCTAATCTCACAGAAAGCAGCCTTACCATATAATGCATGTGAGGTCCACGGACCTTCAAGGTATTATTGCAGAAGGCAACAGGAAAGCAGATGCTTTAGCAATGGTTGTTGAAACTGCTAATATTCCTGACATCTTTGCCCAGGCAAAAGCTGTCTCATGCGTTTTTCATCAAAATGTGCCTGCCCTTAGGAGAATGTTCAAACTCTCAAAGGATCAGGCAAAGGCTGTGTGGCTACATGTCCAAACTGTCAGTCCTATCAGATACCATCTATGGGAATGGGAGTCAATCCCAGAGGTCTGAACAGCTGCCAGCTGTGGCAGACAGATGTTACTCACTTTGCACCGTTTGGAAGATCAAAATACGTGCATGTATCGGTTGACACATTCTCAGGAGCTGTGTTTGCATCATCACACGCAGGAGAAAATGCACTGCATACAATAAAACACTTTCTACTCGCTTTTGCCACCCTGGGAGTACCAAAATCAAAACAGATAACGGACCAGCCTACACTTCCCGTAAGTTAAAGGAGTTCTTCAATGCATGGGGCATAGCACACAAGACTGGCATACCTGTAAACCCCACAGGACAATCCATCGTGGAAAGGACACATCAAACCCTCAAAAGAGTCCTCAATCAGCAGAACAGAGACACGAAAATCACATCTCCAGTGGAAAGACTTTGTAAGGCTCTCTATGTCATCAATTTTTGAACTGTTCAGTTTCAGAGCCTGATCCACCAATACGCCACTTTGCAAATTCCACCCAAGCAAAGCTTACTGAAAAACCACCAGTGCTCGTGAAGGATCCTGAATCACATCAATTTTCTGGGCCTTATCAGCTGATTACTTGGGGTAGAGGACATGCGTGTGCTACTGCCATCGGTCCAAGGTGGTACCCAGGAAAAATGTAAAACCATACTTAGAATCTACGAATACCGCTCCTGCAGATGAAGACAAGAACTCTCCTGAGGCAAACACAAGACCACCTCAGAACCAAACCAGCTCGGCCTGGAGAAGAAGCGTCTTGAACTCCCTCTAACACCAGCACAGACCGCCCTATCACAAGACAGCAGACAACACTGAGGACAACATAATGTCCTGCTGCATCAAGCCATAGATAGCCTTAACATGAAAGTGTTTTTTGAATTATGTGTTGTTATTCTATTTTTTTGCATTTTAAATACCCTATTGTTCCTTTTCTCTAACTTTTAAAAATCCTCTTGCTTTCTACCCTCTCTCTCCCTTAGCATAACTTAGAAATTAAAAGAAAAGGGGAGGACAGGAACAGGAAAAGATCTAGGCAAAACCCTCTCATCATAAAGCTAACAATTTTGTTTATATTCCCTATCAGAAGCCCCTATTCCTGCCCAAAGATGAAAAAATATCTCCGTTGGTGCTGTCCTCACTGCAGCCTGGATGCTCTTCACTGCACCGCATGTCTCCGGCTGGATCAGCCCTCAGCCCAGTCATAATGTCTGGGTAACCTATAAAAAAACGCTAAAACAGGACAACCTGTGCTTGTCCATGGGAAGCATTGATAACCCACTTTCCACATGTCTAGTAGGAATTCCCTTTGTTGCAGATGATTGGCCTTTCTATAACTCAGAGGTTCTTCGCACCACAGGTAAGACCCAATGTGGTTGATACTTGGGACGAGTGGACAAAATTCTGCCAGATGATAATCAGGAGCCCCAAGAATTGGATCTATTGGGGTCCTCCATGGCCACATATTCGTCAAATTTTACTTTAGACGTCCAAAAAATAGTAATTGGCCGGGAATTGACCAGAACAAAAACACATATCGAAAAGATGTATCACCAATTAACAAAGCCTATAACCCTCATGATTGGTGCAATTACACGGCTCGTGTGATCTCTGTGTCCTCGCTCCATCCCAAGGTACTACCCAAGGGAACGTTTCTCATCTGTGGTGACAGGGTTTGGGCAGGGATCCTTCCCGACTCCAGGGAGGTCCCTGTACCCTTGGTAAACTTTCCACCCTTACTCCAAATATCACCCTGTTACATAATTGGAAAAGGAAAGCGAATCAAAAGCCCCAAAAAGGTCCTACACTGAATTTGATGAAAATTGTGACCCTAAATTGTATGATTGGAACAAACCGAAAAAGATTGCGGTCTCCTTGTTTTTACCATGGGTAGCTGCAGCTAAAGCCCTCAGTGAAATCAGTCACCTTGGGTGCTGGCTCAGTAAACAAGCTAATGCTACATCTGCAGCCCTAGTGATCTCTTAAAGGATGAAGAAACTACAAGACAAGCTTCACTCCAGAATCGAGCAGCAATCGACTTCCCTGCTGCTTGCCCACGGACACGGCTGTGAGGACTTTGAAGGAATGTGCTGCTTCAACCTCTCTTCACGATCGGAATCCATCCATGCGAACATCCAGAAACTGAAAGATCTCGTGAAGGACTTGAAAGTAGAAACTATTCAGACTGGGTTAATGAACTTTTTGGGCATTGGGGATTAACAGGATGGGCTGCTTCCTTGGTTAAGGGAATTTTGCTGATTCTTCTTGTAGTTGTGATTGTGTTAGCTATGTTCTCGTGCCTTTTTCACTGTTTTAAAGAACTATAGGAATGCCTTTTTAGTAAAAACAGAAAGGGAGTTGTAGTGAACCCCAAGGATACAGGAAAAGCTCCTTGGAGAATTGAATGCTGAGTCATTCCTGAGCAGGCGTTGTCCTGTTCTCTCACCCGACCGTGTTGAGACCCTGTCCTTTAATCAGTTAAGACAATACTATTGTAACCCTTTTAGCTATTGGTCAGTTAAGGAATATGCTTAAACCTGCGACCATTGGCTGGTTTTGGATCCATGCCAAGGCTATAAAAGCCCTCTGTACCCCCTTTCTCGGAGAAGAAGAAGCGCTGTAACCCTTCGTGGATCTCCTGAATAAACTTCACTGCGGAATTTCAGCGTATTCTCTTCCCCTCTCTCCGTCTGCTACGCCATTGCCCGGGGAACCTTCCTGGCAGCTGAGCTGAACTCATGAAAGAGCTGAATCACTAAAGCTGAATATCACTGGCTTGCTAGGGAAGGAGCTCGGCGACTTGGTCCCTGCTTAACTCAGCTATTGGGTCTCTGCTAAAGACTTGATATACTGAGCTAGCTGGGCATATAGCTATATAATTGGGCAAATGGCAGAGAGGCTCTCATTATTATTATACAACACAATTTCTTGGGTCCATTTTACTTGGTACCCACAGAGATCCTGTAGGGGTGGAAACACAAAGATATCCATGACTGTTAACACTTTATCAGGCCCTTGCCATTGCCCTGTCTTAGGATCTCTATAGTTGACCCACACATCTTTCTTCTCATTATCTTTCCAGTACACACGACGAACTGGGAGGAACCTTGCTTTCCCCAAAACATACAAATGATTTAAGACAAACAAACATTTTAACAATTTTTCTTGCGGCTCTCTAATATCTGAGTATTTACCCACATATCTTTTCAAGGTACCATTAGCTCTCTCTCGATTGCTTGCCCTGTTGGGAATTAGGGATGCCTGTTATGTTCTATTCCCCACATGTGCATGAACTCCTTTATTCTCCTGCTGCAACAGGCAGACCCATTATCAATTTTTGATCTTTGACATTTTCCCATCACTGCAAAGCAGCTACTGAGATTTTTCTACCTGCTTTATCTTCACCAGTCTGTACTAGCCCATATAAAATAGCTGTGTCAATAGTAACATGCACATACTTCATCCTCCCAAATTCAACAACATGTATTTACATCCATTTGCCAGGTATCATTGTTTTCAGTCCTCTTGGATTAACTCCGAACCTAACCCCAACCCCCATTATGGTGACTACACATATAGGACAGGCTTTAACTATTGCCCATTACCTCTTCCATTGATATCTGAAATTCTTTATAGGTCTTTTGCATTTGATGAAACATAGAATGTGCCTCTCTGGCTATATAGTCTGCTTGGGTTTGGAGTTACCTGCGTAACTGAGACCAACTTATCAGCTCATTACGTTACCCTCTCCCAAACCAATATCCCCTTGTGACTTCTGATATGGATAAACAGAAAGGATGCTGCATCCAGCATAATCACCTTTTGCAACTGTATAAACAACTCATGTAACCTCCTATTCTGAACTTTTATAGAGGCATCCTCGATTCGCTCACACCTCCTGCAACATACAAAAGTCTGTTACTATGTTAAGGGCTCAGAAAAATTACATCATAGCCCATACAAAGCCAACAATTCCATAGTTTGTAAAGTATCCGATTCAAGCCGGAGGATCTGGTAATGCCATTGTCCCTCTTTCTGCAGGTCACTGCAGCAGTTCTGGGTTTTCTCCTGCATCCGTGTAGGCTGTTGTAGCATCCGACAGGGGTCTGTGATCTTTGGACATGAATCAACCCCACTGTCTATCAATTCAGTAGTACATTGGGGATATTGTCAAGTAGCAACCATGCTCCCCCAGCTCCCAGCAGTGCTTCTTCTAATTTGTACTGTTCTCCAAGTACCAAGTCAAGTATCTTTTTCATTGGTATCCATATCTAATCAGGTTCTTTTCCTGTAACCTGTAACGCCCATTCACCACCTTTCTTAAACAAAGCAGCCAAAATTTCGATTTTTTGAAGAAGGGTTTTTCTGCTGAAGTGGAGGAATATCATTCAGGGTATATCCCCATTTTCTGTTTGCTGAGTAAGTGCCCCCAGCAAATATTTTTCTCCAGCCCAAATTGTTAACTGTATGGGGGAGGTTGAGTCGTCTCTGAACACTGCCCCGTGTAACTGATCCAATATCTGTTGGAGTGTCTTGGCCTGTTTCAAGTTATGGACAGGCTGTGTTGGATCACTTCCTTTTAGTAAGGACGGAGTTCATCTTCTTCGTTTGGGATACCTACAATAGGACGCAGCCATTGCAAATCTCAAGTAACTTTTGAGCATCATGTAATGCCCTGCCACCTGGGCTCTGAGGCGGAGATTAGCCGCTGCGGGAACAGCACCCAGGGCCCGGCTGCTGCCTCTTGCAGCTCCAAGGCTCGCTTCCGCCTGCCTCTGCGGGGCTCAGCCTGCTCCGCCTGTGAGCTCTGTGTGTGCCCAGCTGGGTGTCCCTGAGGGGCCTGGCAGTGCCCCAGCCCTGCTAGGCTGTGCACAGGAAGATGGTCCTGGGCAGAACAATACTCCAGCACTGCCCTTGCCAGGCTGCTTCTGGGCCAGGAGTCGGCCCAGCTCAACTAACACAGGCACAGCACAGAGACTTCTTGATACTCCTGGGGCTGGGTACTCTTTGCATCAAATTGGTTCCTCAAATTATTGTCAAGACTACTCAAGAACTCCAAAGTGAAGTTAAATGCTGAAGTTTCTCATACCTTAAATGGGCCTTCTGAGGAACAGAAGGACTGAAAGTGTCCCCAGGTTCAGGTAGAGAGAGAACTAGTGGTATTGAGTGTGGACAAGCAGGAAAAGGTGTCTCTGGTGTTGAGCAAACCTGCCTCTGTCCCTGCAGATATCGGCATCCCCAGCTGCCCCACCAGCTGAAATCTTCCTTTGCTGACAACTCTGCCTCACCTGCCTCGCCTGCCACACACAAACCTTAGGGCTGCTCCA
>JALJVW010001007.1:0-21327 GCA_024865655.1 Emberiza elegans
CACTGGAATCAGGTGGGGGTGCTTCTCTGTATCTTATATGTCTTTCTCTCTTTCTGTGTCTACTTCTCCTATTTCTTTCTCTCTGCAAATTTTGATTACCTTAAAATGGAATGGGCATAGAGATTCTGAAGTTGAATGGGCCAAGTTAATGCTTTGAGAAGTGTGTTTTGCTGATTGAATGTTACAATGTACCTTTGGCCAAAGTTTCTCTGATTTTCTAAATTTACCAATAAAATCTGGTCAGTTGTTTTGAGCTCCTGAGGATCTCTGGTAGCTATTTCTCAGTACATCCAACTCAGAGGACACCAATAATTGTAATTCCTTTAAAATGTCTCATGGAAAGAATTGTTTGGGGCATGGGAGTGCGGGCTTGTGTGTCCTGCTTGGCACAGCCCAGGCAGGGCTTTCCCAGCCCCATTCCACACTCCATTTCCCAGCTGCAGCCCCTGGTGCCTCTGAGTGCTGCTTGCCCAGCCCGGGGACGCTCTCCTTGTCTGCCCATTCCCCACGGTCTCTGGGCAGGGCTGGCTCAGTGGGGGCTGCTGACATCCTCAGCAACTTGCAGAGGCTGCTGCTGAATTCTACTGCTCCAGAGGCTCGACGTGTATTCCAACTGAATGTAACATATTTAAAAAGACAGTGAGAAAACATTTGTGAGGTCCTGCTTAGGTTTTTTTTCTTCCTGTAATACATTGATATGTGCAATCTCCAACTGACACTGTGTCAAAGTACCAGTGTTCTGCCCTACCTGCAACCTGGGGACACTTTCATATGAGTTATGTCCCTCAGTGGGAGCCATTTAGAGTTAAAGGAAGTTTGGACTTTGAATCTGATTTTGAGTTTTGAGGAGGTTTGGAGCACACTCGGAGGCACTGATGAGTGTGATGCAAAAAGCACCAAAGGCCCAGAGGGTCATTGAAGTCCCTGTGCTGTGTCTGTGCTGCTGAGCTGGGCCGGGCTCCTGGCCCAGAGGCAGCTGCTGGCAAGGGCAGCGCTGCAGAGAGACAGCTCTGGGCAGGAGCAGCTCCTGTGCAGAGCCCAGCAGGGGGCTGGGGCACTGCCAGGGCCCCTCAGGGACACCAGCAGGGCACAGACTGAGCTCCCAGGGGCTCAGCACTGGCAGGGGCTGTGCCATGGCCCAGAGGGGCTGTGTCACAGCAGCACCTCTGTGGCTGTGTCCTAGAGGCAGAGCAGCTGGCATGTCAGCAAGGGGCTGTGTGACAGCACAGAGTGGGCTGTGTGAGCTCACAGACTGGGCTCTGACATCACAGAGTTTGTTGTGTGAGGTCATGGAGCAGCTCCAGCATCATAGAGGGGGTCTGTGTGACATCATGGAGCAGGCTGTGATGGTCATGGTGTGTGCAGTGACGTTACAGAGCAGGGTGTGAGGTCATAGTGTGTGCAGTGACATTACAGAGTGGCAGTATGGCATCACAGAGAGGTTGTGTGACATCGCTGATGGACTTGTGACATCGCAGAGGTGGCTGTGACATCATAGAGTAGGGTGTAAGGCCATAGAGCAGACTACCACCATCATGGAGGGTGGCTCTGTGACATCAGACTGGGTTGTGACATCGCTGGATGTCTGAGTAACATGACAGAACCGGCTGTGACATCACAGAAGAGACCGTGACATCCAGGGGTGATTTGTGACCTCAGACTGCAGCTGTGTGACAGCCCAGAGTGATATCCCAGCATTGGCTCTGTGACATCACATGGGGATTTGTTTCATCCCATGCTGGGCTTTAACATCACAGGGCCTGTGTGACATCATAGGTGGTTCTGTGGAATCACAGATGGCTCTGTGACATGACAGGGGCTGTGTGAGGTCACTGGGGAGGTCCCTCTGCCCCGGCCCCCTCACAGTTCCCCCAGAGCAGTCCAACCCTGCTCGTGCACAGTGGGGTCCCCTGTCCCCAGGGTCCCCCTGGCCCCCCAGCCTCCCCAGAGGATGTTCCACGAGATCGAGCCCAGAGCCTGACACGGGGCGGGGGCCGGGGGCCCTGGGGGGTGGCACAGGGGACAGGGACCCCCGGCAGCATCCCGTGTCCCCAGGGCCAGAGCCTGGGCCAGGGCTCCTTCACCCTCTTACAAACGAGGGGCTGAGGCGAAAAAATCCCCAGCAAGGAATCAGCAAAAACCAGATTGAATATTAAGGGAGAGCAGCACAGAGTTCCTTGGCAAAAGTCACTCTGCTCCTGACTGGGCACTCTAGGCACACCAAAGAAACAAAGCAACAAAAAACCAAACAAAATCCAGTCAAAGAAGAAATGAACCAAAACCAGGACTTGACTGATACCTTAGACTTCAGCATTTAGCAAAAGAACAGCACTTAACAGTATTTAACCTTACTTGTAACCTAGGACTTAATGATGTAGCTCTGCAATAAAACTTAACAATATTCAACAGCTTATAACTTCTATTCAATGTAACAACTTAGCAAAAGAACAACTCTTAGCAGCATTGAACTCAGCTTACAGCTTGTGACTCACCATCACTTGCAGGCCTGACTGGCTCAGCTCTCCAAGGCACTCCAAGCCCTCAGAGGCAGCATTTGTGCCACATTTCCCCAGCACAGGCACTCCTGTGTGCACACAGACACCAAGAGTCAGTGCAAGGCACCTGTGAGCAATTCCCCTGAGGGCAGGGAATGCTCCCTGAGGATGTTTGGCATCTCCCCAGCGGGCAAAGGGCTGAGCCTGGAGGGTGGGGGATCGGCCCAGGCTCCGTCGTTGTTCAGGATCCCGAGTGCAGCAAGCGGGAGAGTTCCCGCCTGGGGAGGCCCCACTGCGAGGGAGTGGCTGGCCCAGGAGGCTGCAAGGGCTCCTTTTGGGCGCTGCTTGCAGGGCCCCAAGAGAGGGCTTCAGTCCCAGCCATGGTTCATCCTGGCCGCACTTGGCCCCAGCAGCTTTCTTTGGCAGGGTGAGAACAGGGATGTTGTGCCACGCAGGGAACAGAAACAGCTGCCAGGGCTGCTGCTAAAGGAACCAGGGGCTGGTTGGGCAGCAGCAGTGCCTGGAGCAGACAGTGTTTGTGAGGAGCTGAGCCCAGGGGCTGTTGGCCAAGGCCGAGGCCCAGGGAGCATTTCTCAGCTGGCAGGGCGGCCTGAGAAGGGGAGGGGGAATGCAGCAGCACAGGGCCCATGGAACAAGGGACCATTGTGACACCGTGGTGCCCTGATAGACCAAGGGGCCATGGTGACACTGTGGGGCCCTGTGAGAACAAGGGACATTGGGACATTGTCACCCCATGGAACAAAAGGTCCACTGTGACATTGCAAGGCCTCATGGAACCATGGAACCTTGGAAAGACCATTGAGACACTTCACAACCTCATGGAACCAAGGGGCTGTTGTGGCACTGGGGAGACTCATGGAATCATGGAGACCATTGTGACACTACGAGGCCCCATGGAATAAGCAAAGCATTGTGACGCTGTGGGGCACCATGGAACCAAGGAGACCATTGTGACACTGTGGGGCACCATGAAACCAAGAGGCCTTTGTGACCCTGCAGGGCTGCATGGAACCAAGGGGCCATTGTGACATTGCCAGGCCTTCTGTCATCAGTGGTGCATTGTGACACTAAGAAACCAAGGGGACCATTGTGACACTGCAGGGCTTCATGGAACCAAAGCTCCAGGGTGACACAGAGGCCGCCTCTCATCAATGCTCCATTGTGACACCGTGGAGCCAACGGAGACCATTGTGACACCACAAACCCTCATGGTCCAAAGGCCCATTGTGACATTGCAGGGCTCACGGAACAGAGGGTGACATGACATTGTGAGGCCTGTGGAAGCACAGAGACCATTGTGGCACTTCAAGGCCTCATGGAATCCTTGGGGCCTTTGTGACACCATGGGACCTTCAGGAAGCTGGGAGCCATTGTGAAACTGTGGGACCCCATGGAACCAAGGCAGCCTTGTGACACCTCAGGGCCCCATAAAACCAGGGGGACACAGAACAGGTCTGGCTGGTTTGGCCTCCCGTGGGCCACCTGACTGGTCCAGCTGACCTTGGCATGTTGAGGTCTCTTCTCATCTGCTGCTGAAACACTGGGGCTCCGTGCTTTCCTTCCTGTGGTAAAACTGTCCTTCTCCTCCAGGCCATGACCAGAACTGGGATTTCAAAACCAAATTCCCTTCTATCCAGGCATTGTTCCCATAGCAATATTGCCAGGACAAGTCTGTCTGCCTGTGCTTTCACAAGGGTCACCTCTCATCTGTGCCCAAAACCCTGGGGAAGGCTCTGTGCTTTCCTTCCTATGGAAGAGAACTGTCCTTCCTGGCCAGGTTCCCGTGTCTCCAAATTTGGGTCCACCTCCAACACTGCCTATTGGGACAGACTGGAGGAGATTGTTGGCTTGGATCATTTCATGTGTGGGGGAGGAAGGGGCAGGTCCAGCTTTGCCCTGCCCGGTGAGCCCAGCCCTGCCCTGCCCTGGAACCCCAATCCCCCAGAGCCTCCATCCCAGCCCCGCAGTGTCTGCCAGCCCCTGGCACAGCACAGGCAATGCTCCACAGCCACCTCTGCAGCCCCAGCCCAGCTCCTGAGGGACCAAATGACCCCAGTCCCCACCTGGGGAAGGGCCCAGGAAGACCAAGGGGTATTTAAGTCTGACCACAAGGCAAGCACACATCTTGACCCTCCCTCCTCTTGCAATTTCCATCTGAACAACACTGGAATCCAGGTGGGGTGCTTCTCTGTATCTTATATCTTTCTTTCTTTCTTTCTGTGTCTACTTCTCCTATTTCTTTCTCTCTGCAAATTTTGATTACCTTAAAATGGAATGGGCATAGAGATTCTGAAGTTGAATGGGCCAAGTTAATGCTTTGAGAAGTGTGTTTTGCTGATTGAATGTTACAATGTACCTTTTGCCAAAGTTTCTCTGATTTTCTAAATTTACCAATAAAATCTGGTCAGTTGTTTTTGAGCTCCTGAGGATCTCTGGTAGCTATTTTCCAGTACATCCAACTCAGAGGACACCAATAATTGTAATTCCTTTAAAATGTCTCATGGAAAAATTGTTTGGGGCATGGGAGTGCGGGCTTGTGTGTCCTGCTTGGCACAGCCCAGGCAGGGCTTTCCCAGCCCCATTCCACTCCATTTCCCAGCTGCAGCCCCTGGTGCCTCTGAGTGCTGCTTGCCCAGCCCGGGGACGCTCTCCTTGTCTGCCCATTCCCCACGGTCTCTGGGCAGGGGCTGGCTCAGTGGGGGCTGCTGACATCCTCAGCAACTTGCAGAGGCTGCTGCTGAATTCTACTGCTCCAGAGGCTCGACGTGTATTCCAACTGAATGTAACATATTTAAAAAGACAGTGAGAAAACATTTGTGAGGTCCTGCTTAGGTTTTTCTTCCTGTAATACATTGATATGTGCAATCTCCAACTGACACTGTGTCAAAGTACCAGTGTTCTGCCCTACCTGCAACCTGGGGACACTTTCATATGAGTTATGTCCCTCAGTGGGAGCCATTTAGAGTTAAAGGAATTTGGACTTTGAATCTGATTTTGAGTTTTTGAGGAGGTTTGGAGCACACTCGGAGGCACTGATGAGTGTGATGCAAAAAGCACAAAGGCCCAGAGGGTCATTGAAGTCCCTGTGCTGTGTCTGTGCTGCTGAGCTGGGCCGGGCTCCTGGCCCAGAGGCAGCTGCTGGCAAGGGCAGCGCTGCAGAGAGACAGCTCTGGGCAGGAGCAGCTCCTGTGCAGAGCCCAGCAGGGCTGGGGCACTGCCAGGGCCCCTCAGGGACACCAGCAGGGCACAGACTGAGCTCCCAGGGGCTCAGCACTGGCAGGGGCTGTGCCATGGCCCAGAGGGGCTGTGTCACAGCAGCACCTCTGTGGCTGTGTCCTAGAGGCACAGAGCAGCTGGCATGTCAGCAAGGGGCTGTGTGACAGCACAGAGTGGGCTGTGTGAGCTCACAGACTGGGCTCTGACATCACAGAGTTTGTTGTGTGAGGTCATGGAGCAGCTCCAGCATCATAGAGGGGTCTGTGTGACATCATGGAGCAGGCTGTGATGGTCATGGTGTGTGCAGTGACGTTACAGAGCAGGGTGTGAGGTCATAGTGTGTGCAGTGACATTACAGAGTGGCAGTATGGCATCACAGAGAGGGTTGTGTGACATCGCTGATGGACTTGTGACATCGCAGAGGTGGCTGTGACATCATAGAGTAGGGTGTAAGGCCATAGAGCAGACTGTACCATCATCATGGAGGGTGGCTCTGTGACATCAGACTGGGTTGTGACATCGCTGGATGTCTGAGTAACATGACAGAACCGGCTGTGACATCACAGAAGAGACCGTGACATCCAGGGGTGATTTGTGACCTCAGACTGCAGCTGTGTGACAGCCCAGAGTGATATCCCAGCATTGGCTCTGTGACATCACATGGGGATTTGTTTCATCCCATGCTGGGCTTTAACATCACAGGGCCTGTGTGACATCATAGGTGGTTCTGTGGAATCACAGATGGCTCTGTGACATGACAGGGGCTGTGTGAGGTCACTGGGAGGTCCCTCTGCCCGGCCCCCTCACAGTTCCCCCAGAGCAGTCCAACCCTGCTCGTGCACAGCAGGGGTCCCCTGTCCCCGGGTCCCCTGGCCCCACAGCCTCCCCAGAGGATGTTCCACGAGATCGAGCCCAGAGCCTGACACGGGGCCGGGGGGGGGGGCCCTGGGGGTGGCACAGGGGACAGGGACCCCCGGCAGCATCCCGTGTCCCCAGGGCCAGAGCCTGGGCCAGGGCTCCTTCACCCTCTTACAAACGAGGGGCTGAGCGCTGAAAAAATCCCCAGCAAGGAATCAGCAAAAACCAGATTGAATATTAAGGGAGAGCAGCACAGAGTTCCTTGGCAAAAGTCACTCTGCTCCTGACTGGGCACTCTAGGCACACCAAAGAAACAAAGCAACAAAAAACCAAACAAAATCCAGTCAAAGAAGAAATGAACCAAAACCAGGACTTGACTGATACCTTAGACTTCAGCATTTAGCAAAAGAACAGCACTTAACAGTATTTAACCTTACTTGTAACCTAGGACTTAATGATGTAGCTCTGCAATAAAACTTAACAATATTCAACAGCTTATCACTTCTATTCAATGTAACAACTTAGCAAAAGAACAACTCTTAGCAGCATTGAACTCAGCTTACAGCTTGTGACTCACCATCACTTGCAGGCCTGACTGGCTCAGCTCTCAAGGCACTCCAAGCCCTCAGAGAGCAGCATTTGTGCCACATTTCCCCAGCACAGGCACTCCTGTGTGCACACAGACACCAAGAGTCAGTGCAAGGCACCTGTGAGCAATTCCCTGAGGGGCAGGGAATGCTCCCTGAGGATGTTTGGCATCTCCCCAGCGGGCAAAGGGCTGAGCCTGGAGGGTGGGGGATCGGCCCAGGCTCCGTCGTTGTTCAGGATCCCCGAGTGCAGCAAGCGGGAGAGTTCCCGCCTGGGAGAGGCCCCACTGCGAGGGAGTGGCTGGCCCAGGAGAGCTGCAAGGGCTCCTTTTGGAGCGCTGCTTGCAGGGCCCCAAGAGAGGGGCTTCAGTCCCAGCCATGGTTCATCCTGGCCGCACTTGGCCCCAGCAGCTTTCTTTGGCAGGGTGAGAACAGGGATGTTGTGCCACGCAGGGAACAGAAACAGCTGCCAGGGCTGCTGCTAAAGGAACCAGGGCCTGGTTGGGCAGCAGCAGTGCCTGGAGCAGACAGTGTTTGTGAGGAGCTGAGCCCAGGGGCTGTTGGCCAAGGCCGAGGCCCAGGGAGCATTTCTCAGCTGGCAGGGCGGCCTGAGAAGGGGAGGGGGGAATGCAGCAGCACAGGGCCCATGGAACCAAGGGACCATTGTGACACCGTGGCGCCCTGATAGACCAAGGGGCCATGGTGACACTGTGGGGCCCTGTGAGAACAAGGGACATTGGGACATTGTCACACCCCATGGAACCAAAGGTCCACTGTGACATTGCAAGGCCTCATGGAACCATGGAACCTTGGAAAGACCATTGAGACACTTCACAACCTCATGGAACCAAGGGGCTGTTGTGGCACTGAGGAGACTCATGGAATCATGGAGACCATTGTGACACTACGAGGCCCCATGGAATAAGCAAAGCATTGTGACGCTGTGGGGCACCATGGAACCAAGGAGACCATTGTGACACTGTGGGGCACCATGAAACCAAGAGGCCTTTGTGACCCTGCAGGGCTGCATGGAACCAAGGGGCCATTGTGACATTGCCAGGCCTTCTGTCATCAGTGGTGCATTGTGACACTAAGAAACCAAGGGGACCATTGTGACACTGCAGGGCTTCATGGAACCAAAGCTCCAGGGTGACACACAGAGGCCGCCTCTCATCAATGCTCCATTGTGACACCGTGGAGCCAACGGAGACCATTGTGACACCACAAACCCTCATGGTCCAAAGGCCCATTGTGACATTGCAGGGCTCACGGAACAGAGGGTGACATGACATTGTGAGGCCTGTGGAAGCACAGAGACCATTGTGGCACTTCAAGGCCTCATGGAATCCTTGGGGCCTTTGTGACACCATGGGACCTTCAGGAAGCTGGGAGCCATTGTGAAACTGTGGGACCCCATGGAACCAAGGCAGCCTTGTGACACCTCAGGGCCCCATAAAACCAAGGGGACACAGAACAGGTCTGGCTGGTTTGGCCTCCCGTGGGCCACCTGACTGGTCCAGCTGACCTTGGCATGTTGAGGTCTCTTCTCATCTGCTGCTGAAACACTGGGGCTCCGTGCTTTCCTTCCTGTGGTAAAGAACTGTCCTTCTCCTCCAGGCCATGACCAGAACTGGGATTTCAAAACCAAATTCCCTTCTATCCAGGCATTGTTCCCATAGCAATATTGCCAGGACAAGTCTGTCTGCCTGTGCTTTCACAAGGGTCACCTCTCATCTGTGCCCAAAACCCTGGGGAAGGCTCTGTGCTTTCCTTCCTATGGAAGAGAACTGTCCTTCCTGGCCAGGTTCCCGTGTCTCCAAATTTGGGTCCACCTCCAACACTGCCTATTGGGACAGACTGGAGGAGATTGTTGGCTTGGATCATTTCATGTGTGGGGAGGAAGGGGCAGGTCCAGCTTTGCCCTGCCCGGTGAGCCCAGCCCTGCCCTGCCCTGGAACCCCAATCCCCAGAGCCTCCATCCCAGCCCCGCAGTGTCTGCCAGCCCCTGGCACAGCACAGGCAATGCTCCACAGCCACCTCTGCAGCCCCCAGCCCAGCTCCTGAGGGACCAAATGACCCCAGTCCCCACCTGGGGGGAAGGGCCCAGGAAGACCAAGGGGTATTTAAGTCTGACCACAAGGCAAGCACACATCTTGACCCTCCCTCCTCTTGCAATTTCCATCTGAACAACACTGGAATCCAGGTGGGGTGCTTCTCTGTATCTTATATATCTTTCTCTCTTTCTGTGTCTACTTCTCCTATTTCTTTCTCTCTGCAAATTTTGATTACCTTAAAATGGAATGGGCATAGAGATTCTGAAGTTGAATGGGCCAAGTTAATGCTTTGAGAAGTGTGTTTTGCTGATTGAATGTTACAATGTACCTTTTGCCAAAGTTTCTCTGATTTTCTAAATTTACCAATAAAATCTGGTCAGTTGTTTTGAGCTCCTGAGGATCTCTGGTAGCTATTTCTCCAGTACATCCAACTCAGAGGACACCAATAATTGTAATTCCTTTAAAATGTCTCATGGAAAGAATTGTTTGGGGGCATGGGGTGCGGGCTTGTGTGTCCTGCTTGGCACAGCCCAGGCAGGGCTTTCCCAGCCCCATTCCACACTCCATTTCCCAGCTGCAGCCCCTGGTGCCTCTGAGTGCTGCTTGCCCAGCCCGGGGACGCTCTCCTTGTCTGCCCATTCCCCACGGTCTCTGGGCAGGGCTGGCTCAGTGGGGGCTGCTGACATCCTCAGCAACTTGCAGAGGCTGCTGCTGAATTCTACTGCTCCAGAGGCTCGACGTGTATTCCAACTGAATGTAACATATTTAAAAAGACAGTGAGAAAACATTTGTGAGGTCCTGCTTAGGGTTTTTCTTCCTGTAATACATTGATATGTGCAATCTCCAACTGACACTGTGTCAAAGTACCAGTGTTCTGCCCTACCTGCAACCTGGGGACACTTTCATATGAGTTATGTCCCTCAGTGGGAGCCATTTAGAGTTAAAGGAAGTTTGGACTTTGAATCTGATTTTGAGTTTTTGAGGAGGTTTGGAGCACACTCGGAGGCACTGATGAGTGTGATGCAAAAAGCACCAAAGGCCCAGAGGGTCATTGAAGTCCCTGTGCTGTGTCTGTGCTGCTGAGCTGGGCCGGGCTCCTGGCCCAGAGGCAGCTGCTGGCAAGAGGGCAGCGCTGCAGAGAGACAGCTCTGGGCAGGAGCAGCTCCTGTGCAGAGCCCAGCAGGGCTGGGGCACTGCCAGGGCCCCTCAGGGACACCAGCAGGGCACAGACTGAGCTCCCAGGGGCTCAGCACTGGCAGGGGCTGTGCCATGGCCCAGAGGGGGGCTGTGTCACAGCAGCACCTCTGTGGCTGTGTCCTAGAGGCACAGAGCAGCTGGCATGTCAGCAAGGGGCTGTGTGACAGCACAGAGTGGGCTGTGTGAGCTCACAGACTGGGCTCTGACATCACAGAGTTTGTTGTGTGAGGTCATGGAGCAGCTCCAGCATCATAGAGGGGTCTGTGTGACATCATGGAGCAGGCTGTGATGGTCATGGTGGTGTGCAGTGACGTTACAGAGCAGGGTGTGAGGTCATAGTGTGTGCAGTGACATTACAGAGTGGCAGTATGGCATCACAGAGAGGGTTGTGTGACATCGCTGATGGACTTGTGACATCGCAGAGGTGGCTGTGACATCATAGAGTAGGGTGTAAGGCCATAGAGCAGACTGTACCATCATGGAGGGTGGCTCTGTGACATCAGACTGGGTTGTGACATCGCTGGATGTCTGAGTAACATGACAGAACCGGCTGTGACATCACAGAAGAGACCGTGACATCCAGGGGTGATTTGTGACCTCAGACTGCAGCTGTGTGACAGCCCAGAGTGATATCCCAGCATTGGCTCTGTGACATCACATGGGGATTTGTTTCATCCCATGCTGGGCTTTAACATCACAGGGCCTGTGTGACATCATAGGTGGTTCTGTGGAATCACAGATGGCTCTGTGACATGACAGGGGCTGTGTGAGGTCACTGGGAGGTCCCTCTGCCCCGGCCCCCCACAGTTCCCCCAGAGCAGTCCAACCCTGCTCGTGCACAGTGGGGTCCCCTGTCCCCCGGGTCCCCCTGGCCCCCAGCCTCCCCAGAGGATGTTCCACGAGATCGAGCCCAGAGCCTGACACGGGGCCGGGGCCGGGGCCCTGGGGGGGTGGCACAGGGGACAGGGACCCCCGGCAGCATCCCCGTGTCCCCAGGGCCAGAGCCTGGGCCAGGGCTCCTTCACCCTCTTACAAACGAGGGGCTGAGGCGCTGAAAAATCCCCAGCAAGGAATCAGCAAAAACCAGATTGAATATTAAGGAGAGCAGCACAGAGTTCCTTGGCAAGAGTCACTCTGCTCCTGACTGGGCACTCTAGGCACACCAAAGAAACAAAGCAACAAAAAACCAAACAAAATCCAGTCAAAGAAGAAATGAACCAAAACCAGGACTTGACTGATACCTTAGACTTCAGCATTTAGCAAAAGAACAGCACTTAACAGTATTTAACCTTACTTGTAACCTAGGACTTAATGATGTAGCTCTGCAATAAAACTTAACAATATTCAACAGCTTATAACTTCTATTCAATGTAACAACTTAGCAAAAGAACAACTCTTAGCAGCATTGAACTCAGCTTACAGCTTGTGACTCACCATCACTTGCAGGCCTGACTGGCTCAGCTCTCCAAGGCACTCCAAGCCCTCAGAGAGCAGCATTTGTGCCACATTTCCCCAGCACAGGCACTCCTGTGTGCACACAGACACCAAGAGTCAGTGCAAGGCACCTGTGAGCAATTCCCCTGAGGGCAGGGAATGCTCCCTGAGGATGTTTTGGCATCTCCCCAGCGGGCAAAGGGCTGAGCCTGGAGGGGGGGGATCGGCCCAGGCTCCGTCGTTGTTCAGGATCCCGAGTGCAGCAAGCGGGAGAGTTCCCGCCTGGGGAGGCCCCACTGCGAGGGAGTGGCTGGCCCAGGAGAGCTGCAAGGGCTCCTTTTGGGCGCTGCTTGCAGGGCCCCAAGAGAGGGGCTTCAGTCCCAGCCATGGTTCATCCTGGCCGCACTTGGCCCCAGCAGCTTTCTTTGGCAGGGTGAGAACAGGGATGTTGTGCCACGCAGGGAACAGAAACAGCTGCCAGGGCTGCTGCTAAAGGAACCAGGAGCTGGTTGGGCAGCAGCAGTGCCTGGAGCAGACAGTGTTTGTGAGGAGCTGAGCCCAGGGGCTGTTGGCCAAGGCCGAGGCCCAGGGAGCATTTCTCAGCTGGCAGGGCGGCCTGAGAGGGGGGAGGGGGAATGCAGCAGCACAGGGCCCATGGAACCAAGGGACCATTGTGACACCGTGGCGCCCTGATAGACCAAGGGGCCATGGTGACACTGTGGGGCCCTGTGAGAACAAGGGACATTGGGACATTGTCACACCCCATGGAACCAAAGGTCCACTGTGACATTGCAAGGCCTCATGGAACCATGGAACCTTGGAAAGACCATTGAGACACTTCACAACCTCATGGAACCAAGGGGCTGTTGTGGCACTGAGGAGACTCATGGAATCATGGAGACCATTGTGACACTACGAGGCCCCATGGAATAAGCAAAGCATTGTGACGCTGTGGGGCACCATGGAACCAAGGAGACCATTGTGACACTGTGGGGCACCATGAAACCAAGAGGCCTTTGTGACCCTGCAGGGCTGCATGGAACCAAGGGGCCATTGTGACATTGCCAGGCCTTCTGTCATCAGTGGTGCATTGTGACACTAAGAAACCAAGGGGACCATTGTGACACTGCAGGGCTTCATGGAACCAAAGCTCCAGGGTGACACAGAGGCCGCCTCTCATCAATGCTCCATTGTGACACCGTGGAGCCAACGGAGACCATTGTGACACCACAAACCCTCATGGTCCAAAGGCCCATTGTGACATTGCAGGGCTCACGGAACAGAGGGGTGACATGACATTGTGAGGCCTGTGGAAGCACAGAGACCATTGTGGCACTTCAAGGCCTCATGGAATCCTTGGGGCCTTTGTGACACCGCTTGGGACCTTCAGGAAGCTGGGAGCCATTGTGAAACTGTGGGACCCCATGGAACCAAGGCAGCCTTGTGACACCTCAGGGCCCCATAAAACCAAGGGGACACAGAACAGGTCTGGCTGGTTTGGCCTCCCGTGGGCCACCTGACTGGTCCAGCTGACCTTGGCATGTTGAGGGTCTCTTCTCATCTGCTGCTGAAACACTGGGGCTCCGTGCTTTCCTTCCTGTGGTAAAGAACTGTCCTTCTCCTCCAGGCCATGACCAGAACTGGGATTTCAAAACCAAATTCCCTTCTATCCAGGCATTGTTCCCATAGCAATATTGCCAGGACAAGTCTGTCTGCCTGTGCTTTCACAAGGGTCACCTCTCATCTGTGCCCAAAACCCTGGGGAAGGCTCTGTGCTTTCCTTCCTATGGAAGAGAACTGTCCTTCCTGGCCAGGTTCCCGTGTCTCCAAATTTGGGTCCACCTCCAACACTGCCTATTGGGACAGACTGGAGGAGATTGTTGGCTTGGATCATTTCATGTGTGGGGAGGAAGGGGCAGGTCCAGCTTTGCCCTGCCCGGTGAGCCCAGCCCTGCCCTGCCCTGGAACCCCAATCCCCCAGAGCCTCCATCCCAGCCCCGCAGTGTCTGCCAGCCCCTGGCACAGCACAGGCAATGCTCCACAGCCACCTCTGCAGCCCCCAGCCCAGCTCCTGAGGGACCAAATGACCCCAGTCCCCACCTGGGGAAGGGCCCAGGAAGACCAAGGGGTATTTAAGTCTGACCACAAGGCAAGCACACATCTTGACCCTCCCTCCTCTTGCAATTTCCATCTGAACAACACTGGAATCCAGGTGGGGGTGCTTCTCTGTATCTTATATATCTTTCTTTCTTTCTGTGTCTACTTCTCCTATTTCTTTCTCTCTGCAAATTTTGATTACCTTAAAATGGAATGGGCATAGAGATTCTGAAGTTGAATGGGCCAAGTTAATGCTTTGAGAAGTGTGTTTTGCTGATTGAATGTTACAATGTACCTTTGGCCAAAGTTTCTCTGATTTTCTAAATTTACCAATAAAATCTGGTCAGTTGTTTTGAGCTCCTGAGGATCTCTGGTAGCTATTTCTCCAGTACATCCAACTCAGAGGACACCAATAATTGTAATTCCTTTAAAATGTCTCATGGAAAGAATTGTTTGGGGCATGGGGTGCGGGCTTGTGTGTCCTGCTTGGCACAGCCCAGGCAGGGCTTTCCCAGCCCCATTCCACACTCCATTTCCCAGCTGCAGCCCCTGGTGCCTCTGAGTGCTGCTTGCCCAGCCCGGGGACGCTCTCCTTGTCTGCCCATTCCCCACGGTCTCTGGGCAGGGCTGGCTCAGTGGGGGCTGCTGACATCCTCAGCAACTTGCAGAGGCTGCTGCTGAATTCTACTGCTCCAGAGGCTCGACGTGTATTCCAACTGAATGTAACATATTTAAAAAGACAGTGAGAAAACATTTGTGAGGTCCTGCTTAGGTTTTTCTTCCTGTAATACATTGATATGTGCAATCTCCAACTGACACTGTGTCAAAGTACCAGTGTTCTGCCCTACCTGCAACCTGGGGACACTTTCATATGAGTTATGTCCCTCAGTGGGAGCCATTTAGAGTTAAAGGAAGTTTGGACTTTGAATCTGATTTTGAGTTTTTGAGGAGGTTTGGAGCACACTCGGAGGCACTGATGAGTGTGATGCAAAAAGCACCAAAGGCCCAGAGGGTCATTGAAGTCCCTGTGCTGTGTCTGTGCTGCTGAGCTGGGCCGGGCTCCTGGCCCAGAGGCAGCTGCTGGCAAGGGCAGCGCTGCAGAGAGACAGCTCTGGGCAGGAGCAGCTCCTGTGCAGAGCCCAGCAGGGCTGGGGCACTGCCAGGGCCCCTCAGGGACACCAGCAGGGCACAGACTGAGCTCCCAGGGGCTCAGCACTGGCAGGGGGCTGTGCCATGGCCCAGAGGGGCTGTGTCACAGCAGCACCTCTGTGGCTGTGTCCTAGAGGCACAGAGCAGCTGGCATGTCAGCAGGGGCTGTGTGACAGCACAGAGTGGGCTGTGTGAGCTCACAGACTGGGCTCTGACATCACAGAGTTTGTTGTGTGAGGTCATGGAGCAGCTCCAGCATCATAGAGGGGTCTGTGTGACATCATGGAGCAGGCTGTGATGGTCATGGTGTGTGCAGTGACGTTACAGAGCAGGGTGTGAGGTCATAGTGTGTGCAGTGACATTACAGAGTGGCAGTATGGCATCACAGAGAGGGTTGTGTGACATCGCTGATGGACTTGTGACATCGCAGAGGTGGCTGTGACATCATAGAGTAGGGTGTAAGGCCATAGAGCAGACTGTACCATCATGGAGGGTGGCTCTGTGACATCAGACTGGGTTGTGACATCGCTGGATGTCTGAGTAACATGACAGAACCGGCTGTGACATCACAGAAGAGACCGTGACATCCAGGGGTGATTTGTGACCTCAGACTGCAGCTGTGTGACAGCCCAGAGTGATATCCCAGCATTGGCTCTGTGACATCACATGGGGGATTTGTTTCATCCCATGCTGGGCTTTAACATCACAGGGCCTGTGTGACATCATAGGTGGTTCTGTGGAATCACAGATGGCTCTGTGACATGACAGGGGCTGTGTGAGGTCACTGGGGAGGTCCCTCTGCCCCGGCCCCCCTCACAGTTCCCCCCAGAGCAGTCCAACCCTGCTCGTGCACAGCGGGGTCCCCTGTCCCCCCGGGTCCCTTTGGCCCCACAGCCTCCCCCAGAGGATGTTCCACGAGATCGAGCCCAGAGCCTGACACGGGGCCGGGGGCCCGGGGCCCTGGGGGTGGCACAGCGGGACAGGGACCCCCCGGCAGCATCCCCGTGTCCCCCAGGGCCAGAGCCTGGGCCAGGGCTCCTTCACCCTCTTACAAACGAGGGGCTGAGAGCGCTGAAAAAATCCCCAGCAAGGAATCAGCAAAAACCAGATTGAATATTAAGGGAGAGCAGCACAGAGTTCCTTGGCAAGAGTCACTCTGCTCCTGACTGGGCACTCTAGGCACACCAAAGAAACAAAGCAACAAAAAACCAAACAAAATCCAGTCAAAGAAGAAATGAACCAAAACCAGGACTTGACTGATACCTTAGACTTCAGCATTTAGCAAAAGAACAGCACTTAACAGTATTTAACCTTACTTGTAACCTAGGACTTAATGATGTAGCTCTGCAATAAAACTTAACAATATTCAACTTAGCTTATCACTTCTATTCAATGTAACAACTTAGCAAAAGAACAACTCTTAGCAGCATTGAACTCAGCTTACAGCTTGTGACTCACCATCACTTGCAGGCCTGACTGGCTCAGCTCTCCAAGGCACTCCAAGCCCTCAGAGAGCAGCATTTGTGCCACATTTCCCCAGCACAGGCACTCCTGTGTGCACACAGACACCAAGAGTCAGTGCAAGGCACCTGTGAGCAATTCCCCTGAGGGCAGGGAATGCTCCCTGAGGATGTTTTGGCATCTCCCCAGCGGGCAAAGGGCTGAGCCTGGAGGGTGGGGGGATCGGCCCAGGCTCCGTCGTTGTTCAGGATCCCGAGTGCAGCAAACGGGAGAGTTCCCGCCTGGGGAGGCCCCACTGCGAGGGAGTGGCTGGCCCAGGAGAGCTGCAAGGGCTCCTTTTTGGGCGCTGCTTGCAGGGCCCCAAGAGAGGGGCTTCAGTCCCAGCCATGGTTCATCCTGGCCGCACTTGGCACCAGCAGCTTTCTTTGGCAGGGGTGAGAACAGGGATGTTGTGCCACGCAGGGAACAGAAACAGCTGCCAGGGCTGCTGCTAAAGGAACCAGGAGCTGGTTGGGCAGCAGCAGTGCCTGGAGCAGACAGTGTTTGTGAGGAGCTGAGCCCAGGGGCTGTTGGCCAAGGCCGAGGCCCAGGGAGCATTTCTCAGCTGGCAGGGCGGCCTGAGAAGGGGAGGGGGAATGCAGCAGCACAGGGCCCATGGAACCAAGGGACCATTGTGACACCGTGGCGCCCTGATAGACCAAGGGGCCCTGGTGACACTGTGGGGCCCTGTGAGAACAAGGGACATTGGGACATTGTCACACCCCATGGAACCAAAGGTCCACTGTGACATTGCAAGGCCTCATGGAACCATGGAACCTTGGAAAGACCATTGAGACACTTCACAACCTCATGGAACCAAGGGGCTGTTGTGGCACTGAGGAGACTCATGGAATCATGGAGACCATTGTGACACTACGAGGCCCCATGGAATAAGCAAAGCATTGTGACGCTGTGGGGCACCATGGAACCAAGGAGACCATTGTGACACTGTGGGGCACCATGAAACCAAGAGGCCTTTGTGACCCTGCAGGGCTGCATGGAACCAAGGGGCCATTGTGACATTGCCAGGCCTTCTGTCATCAGTGGTGCATTGTGACACTAAGAAACCAAGGGGACCATTGTGACACTGCAGGGCTTCATGGAACCAAAGCTCCAGGGTGACACAGAGAGGCCGCCTCTCATCAATGCTCCATTGTGACACCGTGGAGCCAACGGAGACCATTGTGACACCACAAACCCTCATGGTCCAAAGGCCCATTGTGACATTGCAGGGCTCACGGAACAGAGGGTGACATGACATTGTGAGGCCTGTGGAAGCACAGAGACCATTGTGGCACTTCAAGGCCTCATGGAATCCTTGGGGCCTTTGTGACACCATGGGACCTTCAGGAAGCTGGGAGCCATTGTGAAACTGTGGGACCCCATGGAACCAAGGCAGCCTTGTGACACCTCAGGGCCCCATAAAACCAAGGGGACACAGAACAGGTCTGGCTGGTTTGGCCTCCCGTGGGCCACCTGACTGGTCCAGCTGACCTTGGCATGTTGAGGGTCTCTTCTCATCTGCTGCTGAAACACTGGGGCTCCGTGCTTTCCTTCCTGTGGTAAAGAACTGTCCTTCTCCTCCAGGCCATGACCAGAACTGGGATTTCAAAACCAAATTCCCTTCTATCCAGGCATTGTTCCCATAGCAATATTGCCAGGACAAGTCTGTCTGCCTGTGCTTTCACAAGGGTCACCTCTCATCTGTGCCCAAAACCCTGGGGAAGGCTCTGTGCTTTCCTTCCTATGGAAGAGAACTGTCCTTCCTGGCCAGGTTCCCGTGTCTCCAAATTTGGGTCCACCTCCAACACTGCCTATTGGGACAGACTGGAGGAGATTGTTGGCTTGGATCATTTCATGTGTGGGGAGGAAGGGGCAGGTCCAGCTTTGCCCTGCCCGGTGAGCCCAGCCCTGCCCTGCCCTGGAACCCCAATCCCCCAGAGCCTCCATCCCAGCCCCGCAGTGTCTGCCAGCCCCTGGCACAGCACAGGCAATGCTCCACAGCCACCTCTGCAGCCCCCAGCCCAGCTCCTGAGGGACCAAATGACCCCAGTCCCCACCTGGGGAAGGGCCCAGGAAGACCAAGGGTATTTAAGTCTGACCACAAGGCAAGCACACATCTTGACCCTCCCTCCTCTTGCAATTTCCATCTGAACAACACTGGAATCCAGGTGGGGGTGCTTCTCTGTATCTTATATGTCTTTCTCTCTTTCTGTGTCTACTTCTCCTATTTCTTTCTCTCTGCAAATTTTGATTACCTTAAAATGGAATGGGCATAGAGATTCTGAAGTTGAATGGGCCAAGTTAATGCTTTGAGAAGTGTGTTTTGCTGATTGAATGTTACAATGTACCTTTGGCCAAAGTTTCTCTGATTTTCTAAATTTACCAATAAAATCTGGTCAGTTGTTTTGAGCTCCTGAGGATCTCTGGTAGGTATTTCTCCAGTACATCCAACTCAGAGGACACCAATAATTGTAATTCCTTTAAAATGTCTCATGGAAAGAATTGTTTGGGGCATGGGAGTGCGGGCTTGTGTGTCCTGCTTGGCACAGCCCAGGCAGGGCTTTCCCAGCCCCATTCCACACTCCATTTCCCAGCTGCAGCCCCTGGTGCCTCTGAGTGCTGCTTGCCCAGCCCCAGGGGACGCTCTCCTTGTCTGCCCATTCCCCCACGGTCTCTGGGCAGGGCTGGCTCAGTGGGGCTGCTGACATCCTCAGCAACTTGCAGAGGCTGCTGCTGAATTCTACTGCTCCAGAGGCTCGACGTGTATTCCAACTGAATGTAACATATTTAAAAGACAGTGAGAAAACATTTGTGAGGTCCTGCTTAGGTTTTTCTTCCTGTAATACATTGATATGTGCAATCTCCAACTGACACTGTGTCAAAGTACCAGTGTTCTGCCCCCTACCTGCAACCTGGGGACACTTTCATATGAGTTATGTCCCTCAGTGGGAGCCATTTAGAGTTAAAGGAAGTTTGGACTTTGAATCTGATTTTGAGTTTTTGAGGAGGTTTGGAGCACACTCGGAGGCACTGATGAGTGTGATGCAAAAAGCACCAAAGGCCCAGAGGGTCATTGAAGTCCCTGTGCTGTGTCTGTGCTGCTGAGCTGGGCCGGGCTCCTGGCCCAGAGGCAGCTGCTGGCAAGGGCAGCGCTGCAGAGAGACAGCTCTGGGCAGGAGCAGCTCCTGTGCAGAGCCCAGCAGGGCTGGGGCACTGCCAGGGCCCCTCAGGGACACCAGCAGGGCACAGACTGAGCTCCCAGGGGCTCAGCACTGGCAGGGGCTGTGCCATGGCCCAGAAGGGGGCTGTGTCACAGCAGCACCTCTGTGGCTGTGTCCTAGAGGCACAGAGCAGCTGGCATGTCAGCAGGGGCTGTGTGACAGCACAGAGTGGGCTGTGTGAGCTCACAGACTGGGCTCTGACATCACAGAGTTTGTTGTGTGAGGTCATGGAGCAGCTCCAGCATCATAGAGGGGTCTGTGTGACATCATAGAGCAGGCTGTGATGGTCATGGTGTGTGCAGTGACGTTACAGAGCAGGGTGTGAGGTCATAGTGTGTGCAGTGACATTACAGAGTGGCAGTATGGCATCACAGAGGGTTGTGTGACATCGCTGATGGACTTGTGACATCGCAGAGGTGGCTGTGACATCATAGAGTAGGGTGTAAGGCCATAGAGCAGACTGTACCATCATGGAGGGTGGCTCTGTGACATCAGACTGGGTTGTGACATCGCTGGATGTCTGAGTAACATGACAGAACCGGCTGTGACATCACAGAAGAGACCGTGACATCCAGGGGTGATTTGTGACCTCAGACTGCAGCTGTGTGACAGCCCAGAGTGATATCCCAGCATTGGCTCTGTGACATCACATGGGGATTTGTTTCATCCCATGCTGGGCTTTAACATCACAGGGCCTGTGTGACATCATAGGTGGTTCTGTGGAATCACAGATGGCTCTGTGACATGACAGGGGCTGTGTGAGGTCACTGGGGAGGTCCCTCTGCCCCGCCCCCCTCACAGTTCCCCCCAGAGCAGTCCAACCCTGCTCGTGCACAGCGGGGTCCCCTGTCCCCAGGTCCCCTGGCCCCACAGCCTCCCCAGAGGATGTTCCACGAGATCGAGCCCAGAGCCTGACACGGGGCCGGGGCCGGGGCCCTGGGGGTGGCACAGGGGACAGGGACCCCGGCAGCATCCCCCGTGTCCCCAGGGCCAGAGCCTGGGCCAGGGCTCCTTCACCCTCTTACAAACGAGGGGCTGAGAGCTGAAAAAATCCCCAGCAAGGAATCAGCAAAAACCAGATTGAATATTAAGGAGAGCAGCACAGAGTTCCTTGGCAAGAGTCACTCTGCTCCTGACTGGGCACTCTAGGCACACCAAAGAAACAAAGCAACAAAAACCAAAACAAAATCCAGTCAAAGAAGAAATGAACCAAAACCAGGACTTGACTGATACCTTAGACTTCAGCATTTAGCAAAAGAACAGCACTTAACAGTATTTAACCTTACTTGTAACCTAGGACTTAATGATGTGGCTCTGCAATAAAACTTAACAATATTCAACAAGCTTATAACTTCTATTCAATGTAACAACAGCAAAAGAACAACTCTTAGCAGCATTGAACTCAACACAGCTTGTGACTCACCATCCTTGCAGGCCTGACTGGCTCAGCTCTCCAAGGCACTCAAGCCCTCAGAGCAGCATTTGTGCCACATTT